>JAANSK020244365.1:0-13964 GCA_011763485.2 Isoetes engelmannii
TTACCAAAAGGCCACGATGATTTGGATGGAACCAAATCACACGCTCCAGACCTGATGGTTTCCGTAAGGTCGTTACAGGATTCATAATATTTCAAGGCTTTCAAATAAAATTTCAAAGGTGGGACTATCACTTTGATACAGCCAAACCCAGCTCGCTGCCTTATGTCGCTTCCATTATTCCAGCCGAGCTAAATCCTGTCAATAACACCCCTCAATGGGATATGAAGCTAGGGAATCAAATTAACATGTCTGGTGCTGAGAGAGAAAGCTGGAACAACCTCCTGTCTCATGTGAGATTCTACTATGTCCCTTCTTCTAATCTTAAGTTTTCCTGGTCCAATAAAAGGAAAGGGATGGACAGAACCTACTGTAACCTGGATAGAGTGTACATCTCTAACAACTCTTCTGATATTCTGTATAATTGCATTGTCACTGGTGATGAAGGGGCCACGCTATCTGACCACCAGCCTATCCTGATGGAGTTCAAACAACTATGTTTGTTCAGAATCAATACTAGAACATGCTTTAAGTTCAACTTCTCTCTTTTATCTAATGCAAGATTCTGTAAGGAGTTCAAGGAGTTTTATTCAAGTCAAGAAAAAGTCCCAACTCATCAATCGATGACCTTATTTTACAATAAATTGAAGAGGGTTAAAGGCAGGTAAAAAGATGGAGTTTACAGGAGAAGAAAGAGAGAGATAAAGTCAGGAATGAACTATTTGAACAGATCCAGACTGTTAGACAGCTTATGATGGATGATCCTACTAACATTGCCCTTCATGAAGAGGAGAACAAACTAGAGATTCAGATTAGGAACGTGGAGGAATATTCAGCTCGAGGAATGGCTTTGAAAGCCAGGATTACCTATGCTAAAGACTTGATAACCCCTCTTCAGCATTCTTCTTTAAGAAAGCCAAGCAAAGAGTGATTAACAATGCTATTACCCAAATCTCTGATGCTGATGTTAACTTAATTACTGATGATGCTACTATTAGAGACTTCCTTTTTCAGAATTACAAGAATATGTTCTCTGATAATTTGGATCAAGATGAGATGATTGATGCTCAATTCGAGATCTTTAGTACTATTCAACATTCCCAAACTATGAGTGATCATGTCCTCTCTTGCCCTATTGAACTGGTTAAGACTATTGGTAACATGAATCATGGCAAAGCCCCTGGCCCTGATGGCCTTCCCCCAGAATTCTATATGGAAGTATCACTTGGAACTCTCGTCTGCCTACTCTTCAAGTATGATTTCTCTTATCCCTAAGAAGTGCAACCCGAGCTCAATAGGTGACTACAGACCTATATCTCTCACAAATACTACTTATAAGATTGTGGCCAAGATTATTGCAGACAGGATCAAGAATCATCTTTAGAATACTATTTCTAACTGTCAGTCTGCCTTTTTACCAAAAAAGATTCATCTTGAACAACTATTTGGCAGCTAATGAGGCACTGCATTGGAGCAAATCCTATGATTCTATTAATTTGAATTTCCTGGAACATGCCCTTGACTGTGCTGGAATTCATCCCTTGCTTATTAAAAGGATCATGGGTTTAAACTACAATGCTTATTCTGCTCTGAACATTAATGGCTGCCCTACTGAGTTCTTCTCTATCCATAAAGGTGTAAGGCAAGGTTGCCCTCTGGCACCATACTTATTCTTAATTGTGGTTGAGGTGCTTGCCAGGCTTATCTTTTGCCTACAATCTGCTAATCTTATTTCTGGTTTGCAAATGCCTGGCTCTTCTAAGCAGCTTATTGTGCTTCAATACGCTGATGACACCTTCATCATGCTTAAGGCGGATAATCAGGTGTTGGACAACTTCTTTGACTGTATAAACCTGTTTGGTATTGCCTCTTGTGTCAAGCTTAATTTGGATAAGTGCTCTATTCTATGGAATGATCATAATCCTGCTGTCAACACTAGGGGGATTAAGATTGTTAGTCATGATGAATGCATCACCCTGTTAGGTTTATCTATTGCTCTTAATACCAATATTAAAGGTGCTTGGGAGGGTATTCTTAACAAAATTAAGAAGAAGGTTAGTGGTATCAGCAGGAGCTTATCCAGAGCAGGAAGGATAATTGTAGCTAACTCTATTTTGGCTAGCACACATGTCTACTTCTCTTCTGTCCTAATTGCTGATAAAAAAAACTTATAGTTTGATTGAGAAATGTGTAAGGGACTTCATTTGGGGAGGCATGCAGTGTCTCCAATGGAATGAGTTGACTCATGACAAGAATAGAGGGGGTTTAGGTTGCAAATCTCTCTTTTCCCAAGCTCAGGCTTTAGGGGCCAAATTCATTTGGAAAGCTATTCAAGGTGTTAACTCTCCTGCTATGGATTTTGTTAGATATTGGTTGAAGAAGTCCAAACCTTTTAACAGAACCAATTGTCAACACTCGTTTCCTGACTCTTTGTTCTACCCCTTCAATTCAGAAAGTAACACTTCTCCCCTAATGAGGAAACATTTTTCTGCTTGGAATACAGTTGCTGAGGTTTATGATCATATTCCCCTTCAAGCAGACTGTGGTGCCTTTTCTATCTTCTGGTGCCCTATTTTTGGTAAGAATGATTATTCTTCTTTAGCAGAAGAACACCCTAAATCATACAGGAAATGGGAGAATGCAGGTTTATCTATTGTGTCAGACCTGTGGGACAGTGAAAACTGGAGAACTTGGGAAAACTTAAGGGCTTTGGGAATCTCCTCTTATACTGATAGGATTATCTTCAATCATCTGATTACTTCTCTTGCATCCATACAATAGTGCTCTATTCAGGATGGATTAAATTGGGCCATAGGAAGCAAGAAAGATTATAAGGTCTCAAGAGTATATAGACTAATCACTAAAGAGAAATCTGACAGGATTCCCATGAGACTGAATATTGCCACTAATATCTTTATCAAAGAATTGGAAAATTGCTGGAAGACGTATTGTCAACCCAAGATTCAGCTCCTGGCCTGGTTATCACTTCACTTGGCTATTCCTTCTAAATGCTACCTGAAAAAGAGACTCCAGAACGTTGAGCCTAATTTTGATGTAACTTGTGATATGTGTAAGGGTGCTCCTGAGTCAGCCAGCCATATTTTCTCTTGCCCTAAAATTGCCCCATTTTGGGAGTGGCTGTATCATCTCTCTGCTGATAAGGGTACAGGGTTCATTACCAGAACTCTATTGTCAACTTCTTAGCTGGCACAAACATGTTTGTTAACACTTTGAAGCAGATTGCTATGTGGAGTATTTGGAGATTCAGAAATGCTTTGTCAATTGGAAAGAGGAATATGAGTATCATGAGTTTGAAGTTGCTTTTTTCAGTTGAAGTCTCCATTGCTACTATGTCACATAGGTCTAAAAAGAAGGATGGATTTGATAGGAAGTGGCTTGCTTTTGGTCATTTTGTTGGGTCCTCTTTCTTCAAGTGTAATGTCATCAATCTTTCAGCTAACGATTTTGTGGATTACAGATTTATTGAGTCTATTAGCAGGAATGATTGAGGGGCATCCACAAATTGATTACATCTCTGATAGGGAAGCTTGGGACATGTTGAATAGTATGGGGTTGCATTTCCCTCCTAGGAGTCTTGGTGCTATCACTGCAAGGTTCAAAAGTATTCTTCTAGATGGGTTTCAGGCATGGATTTTGGACATTCTGCTTTTCTCTTTTAGTACCTTCATGTCTATGGATCAGTTCATTGCTTTTAGAAACAGCTATCACTTCCACCTTGGTAGTTTGGTGTCTGAGGGGATTAGCGCCATGCTTGACATTGATTTTCCTTTTCTCTGGCTCATCATTGCTCTTAGGAACTGGGATGATATTGCTTGGAAGCAAATGCCTAGCCTACTTACTTTGAATGTTGAGGGGACCATGCTTGATGAATGTATTTGGATGCAAGAAGAGGATTACTGAAGACAGATATGAAGACACTACTGTTGTTTTGGAGGAGTTGATGTTTCTCTTCATAGATCTAAATAGCTGCATTGGATGTGCTGTTGGAACATCCAGGATGCTGTACATTTTCCAACAAATTTTGCTACAATCGGCAGATAGAGAAGTACTTAGTTACTGTGCGAGAAGTTGTACTTATATGTTCTTTAGTGCAGCTGAGTTCTGCTTAGTTCTCATTTTAGTTCAGCAAGTTACAGTTAGGTGCACGAATTTTCAGTATTATGGTAGATTATTGATACTTGACAATGACAATTATAAGGTTAAGTTTACTTTGACTTACATTGATGGGTTACTCCTAAACGATTTTTGTAATATTTATATTGAGTAATTAAAAAGTCCCCCTTCATCCAAAAAAAAAAAAAAAAAAAAAAGAGAGAGAGAGAGATTGCAATGCAGAAAATGGAGCAGACTGGACGGCTGCCTAGAATGGATTTTTGCCCTTCAATCTACCTTGCTTTGTTAAATTTGAGTGTTTGTTGAAAATTTCGTTTTCAAGTTTTTCATTTATGTAAAGTTTTTGTCTGCATGGCATGCACGAACAGCCCCTCCTTGTTATAGAGGTTTCGCTTTGCATGGCACGCATGACCAGCCCCTCTGGAGTTTTCAAGTTCTTTTGCTTTATATAAAGTTTTCCAAAGTTATGTTCGTGTGGCACGCATGACCAGCCCCTCCATGTTATAGAAGTTTTTTGTCGCATGGCACGCATGCCCAGCCCCTCTAGAGGTTCAAGTTTTTTTTTTTTCAAGTTTTTCTTATGTTCATGCTTTGTTGTTAACACTTTTTAGGTTTATTCATCGCGACGAGGCATACGACGACGGAGTTAGAGCAAAGAATACTAATATCACTTATGGGTTTTCTTATGCGCCTTCATTTTTTCATGTGTAGATCCTTAGTCGTGTAAATTAGTAGGTTAAACTGCAGAAATAAGAACCATTGGATTAAACTAGCAAGCAGAGTAGATTCTTGGCCACAGTGCTGACGCATTATACAAAATAAAAAAACCAGTTAGTCTTATCTCGCCAGACCAAACAAAAAAATGCCATGGCAAAGTTGAATTTTTTAATCTATTTCCATGAATCCTCCTAACAAATATATTGAAAAAAGCAACAAGGATGCCTAGATTACTCCGCACCATTGTGTTACTGCAATAGATTGAGTTTCTAACATATATATTCTTTATTTGCATACTTTATGGCGTTCTTATCAAGTTTCAAAGGCCACCGTTGATACAAGAAATATGCCACAGATTCTTCCATATCAACGGTCACGCATTTTTCCAGTCAAAACAAAAAAAACATGACTCAATGGTGTTGATATGGAGAAATGGTATCCATTGGAAAGAACTTAATGAGGGGGGAATAAACGAAAATCCAATGGTATGCATCTGAAGCAAATGAATGCTGTGTATCCTGTCTCTGCCAAACATCGCTTGCTAGAGGAAGATTGCTCGGAGCAAATCCACAGCGAGGGAGCCAAACCCATTAGAGCAAGGGAGCCAACTGACTCTGCCCAATCGCATAACCAGAAAAAGACCCTTACTCATGAAACCGCAGCCAAATCGCTCTGATGTCTGCCCAATCGCACCAACCAGAGGAAATTGGTTGGCATATCAGGCGATTCCAGAAGTTGTTGCACTGGCAAAGTGGGATTTGAACCCACAGATCCCCAATCGACTTGCTGTTTCCCTCACACAGGAAGATTTGAGGGAAAAAACCTGCCTTTCCCTTCAAACAGGAAGGCTTGCAGGGAAAAAACCTGCGCAAATGCATGCTGCTCTAAAACTAATAGAGAGCAGTTCCTTCCATGTCGCAAAAACACCCTGGGGTGCAATCAGCCTCTGGGGATGGCCACTGGGCTCCCTCGCGAGAGATCCAGCATGGCAAAAAACGCGGAGGTGCGATGGACGCTGCCCAATCCATTCGCAGTCTTCACATGGTTTCTAACCATGAACCATTAAAAAAAAAAAAAATCCCCCATGTCCCTAACCAACAATAGCAATTTTTCCCTTAAGCCAATTAAGCTGCTCAAATCACGATAAATATACCGTTTTTTATACAATACGCCACAACAATCTTAATCTCCACCATTGCCAAAATACCCTTTCCCAATACAAAACCAATTGGGTAAAGTTAATTACACCAAATACACGATCAAGACTCTTAAAAGGTCATGTAACTTGCTTTGTACATAAACTAGTTTCCACTTCTAATGTACATAGGTTGTTTTCTCATAATCTGAAGTTCTATGTTCTCATAGTATTGTCATACCACTAAAGCGTACATGAGCTACTTACCTCTTTCAATATACATAAGCATTTTCCAATTTAAATCAAACCATTTTAGCCCAATAAATTAGTAAGTACTTTCCAATTCCAAGGTACACAAGTCTTTTCATACTTCAAAATTCCCACCATGTCTTCTGACAAATCAATGTCATTTAAATCTAACCGACAACACCGCATACCCGTCTTCGATATTTCCCTCCCACAGCGTCAAGCAAAGCCCTCCCACAGCGTCAAGCAAAGAACCAACTGGCCTGCTGCAAGAAAATTATCTGTAGAAAATTACCTATTGCAAGCGAAGGAGCTCACCGAATGCAAGAATGCGTAGCTGATTTTCATTCTTGAATAAATGATTGCCACATGGCAATAGAAGATTGGCTGAAATGCAAGAATGCATAGCCACTTTGCTTGACGTAATTGTATAAGCATGCATAAGCAAAGAATGGGTAGATGGACTAAACTAGAGGGAAATTTTCAGATTTTAATTTGTGTATAAAACTTTGTGACAGCATTTTTCTGGTAAAATTTTGAGGATTTTAATTTGTCCATGAAACTTCGTGACAGAGCATTTTTCTGGTAAAATTTAGTTGGAATTGGATCCTCTAATATTTTATGAATCAGATTACCCTGTATCAAAAATTTCTGGTCATTTGTTTTCGAACCCTGATTTCAGCATGGTTTCCACAAAAACCGCAAATCACAAACCCCAGCTTCCAGCACAAAAGCACACCTGAAGATTAGGCATAGACAATTTTGTAATGAAGCAACTTGACAGTTATAAAAAGAGCAATAAGGTTCACAGCAAAAACTGGTCTACCCCATATTTACTTCTTACGCTGTTTCATTCCTGCGATTACTTTTGGCACGTTATTACATAGGCACATTTATGACGCTCTTCTTCCTAAAGGAAGGTGATGCCATTTCCAAACCATAACTTGGTGCACAACCGAAGATTATTTTCAACCCCCAATAAAGAGACTACTCAAGAAATTTTCATATTCCTTGAGCCACAACTGGTATCATCGAACTGAGTCACAAATTTGATAACAAACATGATAACGAGAATGATGCATTGTACTCGTCGCAAAAAATCTTCCCAATCAAACTTGCAGATGAAGAATCTTCACATACAACGAAGATTCTTGACTGCTCATATAATGAAGCAATACCAAAAACAAATTCAAATTGAAACATCTCTTCTAAATATATAATTGACAATTTATGTATAATAATAGAGTACATCCTTTTTCCTTCTGGTACAAGGAACCTATGAATACAAAAGAGAATCAAAAGCTATGTCCTTAGTTTTCTTGCCCTGTACTTGGCATTACTATATGCTGACTTAACGCTATATCGAATATAAATACGTCTGCCACAAACTTTAACAAGAGGAGGCTTTTGATGAATGCTGACAACATTAAATATTCAAATAAAGAAAAATTATACCAAGTGTATAGCACATTGCATTAATAATTAACAAGATACTAGTTTTTAAGTTAAGGAAATCCATGAGTTTAGATATGTACCTTGCCATTGGACCTCAAATGTGGTTTGTTGCGAGCCAATTGGTTACACTAAGCTGCACTTACCTCTGCTGTACTTTTAGTATAGGCCACTTCCTGCAACTACTGGTAATAGTATCAGATCAATGGCAAGATATATGTTAGTAACATGGCTCCTGTACTGTACCTTCATATTATAATGCTCGTCTCTCCAGAAATACTGTGTTTGCCAGTGTAGTGTGGGCCTCTGGGTCTTACAATTATCACTAACAATTATCACTAACGCATGTTATAACAACAGACATTAATGAGCCTGATACTTATAACCAAGGACAGTTAGAGACTTTGTACTGCACACATCTACTCCCTGTCATCTAATGTAAGTATATTCATAAGATTATATCTCAACACTATTCTTAACATTATGAGACAATGATGAATGACGTCCTTGCAGGAAGAAAAAAAAAGGATGCATCCTGACAAGATAGACACACAACAAAGTTCAGTATCGAGACAAGCCTGTGCTAGCATGGGGTGAGTTTCAGTGTTTACAGCCTCGAGCGTTAGAAAGGCTTCAAACAAAATTCTTAAATGGCAAAGGTAGCATTTATCGCAGCTGTTCTATACAAACAATCTTCGTATGTCCAAGGTGAAGGATTGATATGGAGCTGCATCTTCATGTATAAAGAGTGAAGCCTCCTACATAGGATCTTTCATATCTGTGCCGTAGCAGAACTTTTAACTTACATTAGGTAAATTAGTGGTTTGCTGCAGAGTACACTGCTCTGATTGTGGTGTTAGAGCCTCTTTATAAGCACATTGACCTTGCTCCGATTGTGGAATCGAGAAATTTAAACCCGCTGAACTTAGAGCTTGCCCAGGGCTTACCTTCTCCCCAGCAAAGTCGGGTACACCAGCTGGTAGATTTTGCATGTTTGTGATTACAACATCAGCAAGCATATCAGCAGAAAGGCTATTAATTAAAAGCTCAATTGACGTAGCGGCCTTTTCTCCTTGCACAACTAAAGCTGCAATCATCCCAATAAGCTGCTCAAGTGGTGAAATGTTACTGTTTCCAGCCACGTAGCCACCAACAATCATATCCCCTTTCAACTCATTTCCTTGGTAATTTGGATCACCTCCCATCTGCAAATGTTGGTTACTGGTGACACACTCATTATTTTGCTTGTCTTGCTCCCCACTTACCACCTCTTCACTTAAAGAGTCTTCTGGTGTGTTTGTTACCGTGGGATCTAAAATGCTGTTGTCATCAGCATCTCCAAAGCCTTGACCATTATTCATTACAATGTCTGAAGAACCATCTTGCTTGTTCATTGGCATGTCGGAATCAAGTAAAGGACCAGGTGATTTGCTCAGTTCATCGGATGTGTTACCAGCAGTTGCTCCATTCTCCCCCTTTTGCAATGATCTGTCTTGCAAAGCACTTTTCAACCGCTTTGCTTCACGATTTCCGTCCCCCATAATTTCATGTTCTTTCCTTTTAAGAGCCCCATCGGCAACCATTCCTGAACTCTGCATGAGTTATGGATGTGTTAACCTACTTGCCTATTCTTGAGGCACAAAAGTCCAGAAAAATAGTATCAAAATTCATGTTCCTATCTGTATTCCGATGCCAATTGCTACAAAAAAACTGTAAACGGGTACCTTGACACGGGCTTCACGTGGGGCCTGCCATTTCCGGACAGCTCGGTCCACGCGTCTGGCCACATCGCCAGCACCCATCAGCCGCAACACATCTATCAGCTGCTCCCGTAGCTGCAGAAGATGATTGACCATCATTTACAAAGAACATACTAATGACATATTAACCATGATGATGATGTGAATCAATGGCAATTCTACTGTTACAATAATTAATATCACAATTTCATCAACCATCAGAATGCACACTTTTAAACAATATCAACCTGTCCTTCCTCCGCATAAGATACACGTAGAAGTTGCAAATATGCAGTTTTTAATGCATGAGAAACACTTGGAAGGTGTGCTTCCCGCAGCCATTCACATTTGGGTCCAAGTGCTAATAACGTGGGTATAATCCTTCCACATAAGTATGGCCTTTGTTTTGCAATTGCTGCCAAACTGCCAACATAACTCGTAAGAAAAATTATAGAAGAAAAACAAGTAATAGATAAAGTAATTATAACTACCTGCCAATAGCAACAAGGGCAACAGGCGTAGGGAGCGTCGCAGCATTAGTTTCACACAGAAGATCTAGCAAAAGCCCAAGATAAGTCTTAGCTTCATCCTCGAAAACAGCAACGTCCAAATTTGGTTGCATACATCCATTCCGGACGGCAAAAGAGAACCTTGAACTTCCTGCATTATTGGACATAATCTCAATTAATGAAAAACTAAGAAGACAAAAGGAATATGCCAGAAACCTACCAGAGTCGTTTATAGAGCTTTGCAAGGATGCAGATGTAAAGAGCAAAATTATTGTCTCAACAAACTTTATTGCATTCATTCGTACTCCAACATTTTGACGCTGCAGAATGAAGAACTATAATCAATAAACAAGCAAGCAAAATAATAAAGAAGTATCTCTCAGAGCATTGATGGAATTGAGGCTTGCCTGAAGCGCAGATGAACAAATACTCTCCTTGAACTTTTTCATCATGGAAAGGATAATTTGCAAATGCTTCTTAGAAAATCCACTTCCATCAGCTGTCTGTCCACTCTGTGAGGTTTAGTTACCAGAAGAGCAATTAGACCCAAGAATTAGACTGTCTACATAGGATACTCCAAACAGTAGTAGCATATCCAATAGATATCATATTATAAACATACCTTGGAATCAAGTTGTTCGAACATGAACTTGCTTAATATTGTCCCAGCTGCAACAGCCCGTCGGGCTACTGCAGGTGTCTCATCTTGTACCAGGGCAACAAGCACTGGCATCATCCGCGGAACTTGTTCGGTGTCCTTCAGTCCAATTTCTTCAATAATTCTACTCCCATGAGAAATGCCAAATTAGACAGAACTTAGTATTACTTTAATTATGTTAATTATGCCCTGAGTTAAACATTAGAATTTATGTACTTCATTTCATACAATTTGCATAGACATGATTCAATCTTTTTGGCATGACAAGCAAACCAGCCGAGACTGCAGATGACACACACAGAATCAAGCATTAAGTTATATGATCTACGTCCAAAATAGGGTCATTCTTGCATTGTGGGAAAAGACATAAACCTTGCAAAGGATACGGGAGAATACGTACTCTGCCAAGAGATTGCGAACAGAGCTGACAGGTTGAGCCCTAAGCTCTGGAAGGCGGGAGACGACTTCGGGAACCAAGCCAGGATCACGACGGAGGGCGAGTTCGCGTAGGCGCTGTAAAGCTCCAAGTTTAACTGCTGGATCCGGCTGTTGTCTAGCCTCCTCGACAAGTGCCGCTGCAACCTTTCTCATACCCAACGACGCCCCACCGGAATCCGCCATTGCCGGGGATCCTCGTTCCTCACCTTCGATGCAGCATTAGGTCTGGGCTATGGCGAAATGTCGAGCATGGACAAAATATACGAAGGAGTATTTTGCGAATGTTTAAGAAATCAAAGATTCGGAAGCATTAAATACAATCTTTTAGTAAATACGACATAATGTATGTTTGTACGTATAGACTACAATATATATACGTTGTATAATTGGCAAAAATAAAATACACTCCCGGTGGGACTCGAACCCACAATCTCCTGATTAGAAGTCAGATGCCTTATCCGTTAGGCCACGGGAGCACATTGTGTTAAAGTTTCACAGATTTAAACCTATAAAAGATGATAACTGAATTGTTTCTTTTTCAAGCTTTATTCCTTTCTTCCTAGTGGCGGAGGTTTCCATTTTGTTCTTGGCGGACAGACTCTGTGTTCCGCTTGACGCATCAAGTAAGCTTGTTTTCCATGATGTATTGTGTTTTCCATCAGATCGATAATTGCCATTGCAGTAGTTTTTCGTATCGTTGATAAGAATTCTAGAACATTTACATAGTGATCCGGGATTGTGCAACAAATCCAGCAAAAGAAGCATCTCTTCTGAGATTAGCATGGCAGAAGTGGATGTAGAACTTTATATTGAAGGAAAGGGACCAGTGCATGTCTTAAAACTGCCATTAAGAGGATGGGATAACAATAGACTAGACCTAGAGCAGCTAATGACTGATTACAATTTGCGCGCAATTTATGCGTTCTCAATGGGAGCTGGAAGAGGTCAACGCTTGTTTTACAATTCTAGAAATGGATTGTCATTGGTCCCTTACTCTGGCAAGCCAGATTCTATCATACGTCTAGATGGAGAACCAAAGGTAGACCTAAATCTATTAGTTTTCTTTTGCTTTGTACTCATTATCTGTACTTAAAAAGGATGTTATTCAGAGAGCTTTAAGAACTCCATGTGCTGATTTTAGGGAAGACTAATTGCTTGAAGCTTGACAATATTAGTCCCTTTCCTCTGCCAAATTGCTCCAAATTCTATACCAGCCTTTTGTGTTTCTGTTATCACTCGTCAATACCCTTTGAGAACTCCATATGCTGATTTTAGGGAAGAATAATTGCTTGAAGCTTGCAAAATTTAGTCCCTTTCCTCTGCCAAATTCTACACCAGCCTTTTGTGGTTTTTTTTAATCACTCATCAGTACCCTGGTTTTGCATTCTCTTTAAATTTTGTGATTACTTTTTTAGAGCTGTTTTGACTGAAAGAGAAGCATTTTTTTTTTTAGCATGCATAACATTTGCATGACATGCTGATGTTATGCTGCAACTAATTTGATGGTTTTAAGATGTTTGTTCAATAATTTCATTACTATTTGATGGCAGCGTTCCCCATTGGCTCCAGTAACAAAGATTCTGGCAGGCTTAACCTTTATTACCTTGATGATTGCATGTTGCTTCACCAAAATGCCAAGGGATTGGGTTAAAGTTATCAGAGACTTAGGCGGTGGGCGTATAGCTTGGGTAGGCTGTTTCATTGCAATGATTGTCATCCAGCTGTCAAGACATGGACGAAGACCGAAAGCAGCATAAGCATTTCAAAACTTGAAGCAACAGTTATCACCATTGTAACCATATGTTATGAATCTCAATATTCTCCTCCTCAATGCTTGCCTTTCTCAAGTTGTAGGAATGGGATGGTAAAATAACCATAACTATTTGCTAAAAGTCTGCATTTGGTAACTTTGATTTTGTGTAGACTAATTATTTAGCTTACTAGTAATTTGGTACGTTTGAACTTGTGTGGCTACTTGCTATGATTATTTCGCTTACTACTCATTACAATCCTAATCCTACTTAGGGAAGTGTCTCATGGAGCCTGAGATTTGAATGCTCATCTGAGGAAGGTTTCTAGGTTCCCATGGATCAGCAAACTTGATAATATTTTTTTTGAAGTCTGAGCCGACTGATGCGTGAGGAAAGAATCTCAGTCGATAGATCAAATTTAGGTCCAACACTTGAGCGCCAAGTAATAGGGATGATTACTTTCTGTCTGGGTCTGAAACCTAAGCCTGTCGTTGTAAGTATCATCGGAACCCTCCAAGTTCGATGCCATGGGAAAGCCCCTTTAGAAATGGCAAAAATCCATCATATGCAGCTTCTTTCATCAAAAATGGTTTTTTTCTTGAGAGATCTTGTATTGACATGTTTTTACTCACCAACGTTTGCCTAATGCGAGTGGGACTAATATTACTCCGAGCAACATTCTTGATAATTTCGCGTAACACACATGATTGTTGGCATTGTTGGGCACTTGTTTTGTTTCTAAGTTGTTATAATGGATGAATGCCACAGCAAAATATATGAATTGAAAGGAGTTGGTAAAAATGAAACTAAGGCGTCCTTAGGACTTTGCTTTTCAATATTAAGGGCAAAGATGCAATATGTAATTAACAAGAAAATTATCGCGGAGGCTAAGGCCACTGCGAACATTTCTCTTTCCCAACTCCCTTGCATTTGGGGAAGTGAGTCAGTACAAAGGGATGCTGTAAGGGAATCCAACTTACTAATTGCTTCAATCTTACAATCTTCTCGGCACACGACGCCATACTCATTGTCCTCCATCTTTCCGGCCTCAACGGCAGCCGCATTTCCAAGCTCCTCACCAACATGTAACTCCTTACTTTGGTCTCCTATTCCATACATAATTGCGCCTAGCTCAGTGAACATAGCATTCCTCGCCTGCTTGTCCTTGACATTTCTCGAGAGCCACTT
>JAANSK020244376.1:0-13962 GCA_011763485.2 Isoetes engelmannii
GCTGCAATTTCAGAGGAGAGAGTGCAGGGTGTGGCTGTGGATGCATCCCAGGAAGCTAGGGCTGCTGCCCCTAATCCGGTACGTTCCGAGGGGATGCTTTCCTCCGCCCAAGCTTGATGGGCTTCATGACTAAAATGACTAAAGATGACTATATTTGACTAAATATGAGAAAGATCAATCAGGATCTTGAAGGGCAGCGAGAGATCTTCAAGAAATCAGCCAAGAAACTTCAAGAAATGAGAAAAAGAAAGAAGAGAAAAACTGATTTGGAGCTTCATACCCCGGCTAACAGCGCCAGTGTTAAGTTGCGGGTTCTTGGCATTACCTTGAAGTAGAGGATCTGTGGCCACCGAGCGCTACAAGGCTGCCTAAACTCCAAATCAGGCAAGAAAATAGAGGGGAAGATGGGAGTGAAGAACAAATGAAGAACACGAAAATGGGAAAATAATAACATTCACAATGGCAAAAGGAGGACCTCAAACGTGAGTGAGGAAAGCCTAATGCAAAAGTACGTGGGCTTGCCCTTATATAGGCAAGCTCTAAATCTTAGCCCTAGATCCAAATCGATTTGGGCTCCACCTTAATGATCCACATTAATTGCTACGTGGCCTATCATGGTTCGCCACCTAGCATACATAATTTACAATATATTTGCACATGTTAACCCCAAGGGTTAATAGAAGCGAGATGAACTTGCTAGGATTTTTAGCCACAGTCCTAATATTCTAGAGTCAGGGCAGGATACTAATCCCCGGGCTCATTCATGAGAGTTGCTTGTTCTATTGCAAGTGATCTTCCAGGTGCTTGATTTCCAGGGTAATTTTTAGGCAATGGATAGAAATTGGATTCGATTCCCCAAGCTCAGTTGATGCTAGAATGTTCATGGATGGTTTCTGTGGTGTTGTGTTGTTTGTATGGCATAGTGTGTAGGCTTTGTGGTACAACACAACTAGTATATGTCATATTATGATCATACTATTTAAACCTACGTTTTTTTTTTAATCTCGGAGGCGTCCTTTAAAGTCGGGCCATCAGAGGCCTGTTTGATGCCATTTTGTCCTGCAAGGGAAGACTAAGATTTGCGTTCATAGCATATTCCATGTTTTATGCCAACATCTGATGGATGAGAAAAAATAATACACCTTATTAGCAATATATACGCTCGGCCACATGTCATTTTCGCAACTCCACATCCCTCTTTTTTCAAGTTTTAAGTATACAAGAACTTCCTTCTTGTTGCAATTCTACTGTGGAAGATGTGCCGACACGAGGAGGCGTGGCGGCACATCTGACACAACAAAACTGCAACAAGAAGGAAGTTCTTGTATACGTGAAGTTTGTAGTAGGAGCTATTCGTAGGAAAAGCTGAACAATGATGGGTAAAAGCTCAAGATTCAAAGGTAAAAACCATCGCTGCAGAATGTCAAGTAAAAAAATGAGGCAAAAGCCTAGTTGCATTTAGGTTTAGAAGATTGTCTAGGTGTCATCGTCTGATTGGCTCTAAGGGAAGAATGGCTCCTATTCAAACTTTACGTCTATGGGTTGCTTGAGAGCGGCAGAAACAGAGCGTTTGCGTCTTTTGTTATGATTAGCAAGTCGCTTTCTACAGCTTCGTTTTCCCTCAAATAACTCGGCCAAAGGATGAAATCTACAACCAGGCAACAATTGTTTTGTCAATTCCACAAGATTTTAAATCTCTAAACTACGATATACCGAAAGACAAGATCTCAAGAACCGAGAAACTAATCTTGCCACAATCTTAAGCACTATATAAAATCCATTCCATCCTTGCTCGAGAAACACAAGATTAGAACTAAAATCTACTGTCACATCCCCAATTCACAAGATTACTATCACTAAATCATCTTTCACCTCCAAGATTTCACCGTTCTTGAAGAAAAACAAGATTTCACAACCTAAAATCTTTGCGCACCTTGGCGATACATTGGAAGCCTTAGAGTGGAGCTCACAAACCTTATGGCGACAGTGGTAATGCTTGGCAGTGCTAAGATCGACCTTACAACCTTCAGCCTGGCAGAGGGGGACTTGAAACAGAGTTAGAGGCCTTGAAGCCTTGAAAAAGAGACGTAGAACTAGAGTAGGAGGCGACGCCGCCGCCACAAAATTCGACACAAGGCCAACACAATTTTTCGTTGTATAAAAAGGTCCAAATAGGGCGAAATTTTAAGCTGGTTAAACTTTCGGAAGGGATAATTTTTGCCGGTCAAAAATTTCTCCCTAAAATTTCTTGACGGCCGCCAGTTGACCGTGATCGGCGGAAATTCTCTGACGAAGGCATAAAATTTGCCCCCCATTTGGTCCTTCCGGCGATTTTCTGGCGGGGTCCTCTATGGCAGCGCCGCTATGCAAGGGGAAGCAAGATCGCGAGCAGACCAGTTGAAGACCGATAGAACATTTCGGAAGGAGTAATCTTCCTGAGTAGAAAATTTCGCTTTGAAATTTTCTGGCGGCCGCCAGAAAATTTTAAGCAAGATTTTCTTCTCAGGAAGATTCTCCAACGAAATTTTTAGCAGCTTGAAATTTGCCCTGTGGAGGATGATACGGCGTGGGACATGCACCTTGAAATTTGCCATTCGGAAGATGATCCGGCGTAGGGCATGCCGCTGCAGCAGATCAATGCGAAAGCATGACCTTCTGGAAACTCTTTTACCTTGAATTTCCTCACATTCCAGCGACAAAATCGACAAAATTGTGTGGATTGAGCTTTCGAATTTACACTGCATTGCGAGCCCTGTGACTTGTGTCCCTTTCTGGGTTGTGGACTATTCTGGGAAAACAGATCCGATTTTATGGCTAAGGTTTTGGATCGTCGGATTTGCTACACATCAAAGCATTAGACCTGGCTATGACGTTTATGTCTCAGGCAGACACAGAGTGAAGGCGTTGAGAAAAAGCAGAGTATACGGCGGCCGCCGCCCAAAACTGTTGACGAAATTCAACTCACTTTTTCGCGTTATAAAAACTAGTAGAATAATGGCGTAATTTCAAGGTGCTTAAAATTTCGGAAGGAAAAAACGAGTCATTTAGGGCTATAATTTCATGGCCCCTTTGTTTTCGGAATCAGACAACTAACAACCCGAATGGATGAGCCGTGCATGTGCTATTGTGGACTCCCGTTATAGACCGCATGCGAAGTTCGAAAAAGGGCATCTCTAGGAAACAGCTGAGATTTGCCTTTCAGTAATCCAACGACTCTCATTACTCCTGCTGCGCATGGCGGGAAAAGAGTCCCGCGCTAAAGCTTTTCAGCTCCTGGCTATGGCGATTCTGTCGCCTGCCGGTCCCTTGTAACCCCGGCTTGGTTTTCCTCATTCTCGGCCCATGGCAGACGTCGATATTATGATGAGCCAGTGGCAGAGTAGAGGCGGTACCGTAATGCAATCTACCGCTTCTAATGGTCGGATTTTACGTACTTTTGTTGCCCCTTCAGGTAAACGCTTTGAGTTTAGAAAAATGATATGTCTTTCATTTGGGTTTTTTGCAAAATGCATTGCATCACTTCCATCTCAACACAGAGTAATTTTAGTTTCATTCCTCTCATTGGGGTATTATCCTTCTATTAAGTTTTCCTTTTTGTGGGACTGCTTCCTGTCTAAATTGGAGTTAGTAATTTGTTCTCAGGCGAAAAGTTTCGGAGCTGGAAGGAATGCTTGAAATATATGGAGGATAACACCGACTGTCAGAATGATGAACCAGCCACTAGAAAAAAACGCCTTTCCTCAGGCAAAGATCCGAAAGGTTCTAATGGAAGTTCAAAGAAAAAGGCAAAGAGGAACTCTGACGAAACACATAATAAAATTGTTATTGTGGAAGAGGATTCGAAAGGTTCTAATGGAAGTTCAAAGAAAAAGGCAAAGAGAAACTCTGACGAACCAGAAAATAATGAAGTTATTGTGGAAGAAGATTCTGATGCGAACATTAAAGAAGACGACCTTGCAAATGGGCGCAAACAACCCAAGCGGGCTGCTGCTTGTTCTAATTTTAAGGAGAAAACCTACGCTTTTAGTGTTAAAAACAGCATCATTGAATCTAAGGCAGAGAAGGTCGTTGATGGTGAAGATGTGGCAATAGTACTCACATCAGAAGGTGGTGATGAGGAAACTCCTCAAAGAAAGTTGGTAGATTTTATAGTACATGATGATCAGGGCCGTTCGCAGCCAATTGAAACAGTAGATATCATGCCTTTATATATCACAGGTACTGTTGTTCCAATGAAGGGGCCTCTCGATAAGCAGAAAGGGGTTAGGTGTGAGGGTTTTGGCCCTTTGCAATCTTGGTCAGTCACGGGGTATGAGGAGAGTTCCCCTACAGTCTGGATCTGCACTGATACAGCAGAATATGCTTGCTCTAAACCAGCAGGAGCATATAAGAAGTCCTTTAGCCATATTTTTGACAAGGCTGTGGTTTGTGTGGAGGTCTACCGTGCTCTCTCTAAACCAGATGGTGGGGATCCTCAACTTTCACTCAACGATGTTTTTGCTCGAATTTCCAGATCTCTTTTAGGAGGCAAGAGTAGTCTTAGTCAATATTTTACTAGAGACTATTTTTACTCTATAGGGAAGTTTGTTAATGAACAGCTGAAAGCTCTTGATGTTAGTGCTGATGAAAATGACCAGATTTTTAGTGGCTTGCCTGCTCTGGATGCATTAGAAGACGAATGTGCAAAGCGTACAAGTTCGGCAATAAATCAGGCTCATGCGGCCTCTAGAAATGGCACCCTTACAATTCGCGATAATGGTTTAGTAGATGCTTCTGGTAGCTCTTTAACCAGCAATGATAATAACTCAGTTACGGATGATGAGAAGCTTGCCCGTCTTTTACAACAACAAGAGGAAACGTCGTTAGGTAATGCGCAGGCAAGACGGGGAAGAGGAATGCCAAAATCGAAAGTGTACATTAAAATCAATGAGGACGAAATTGCCAATGATTATCCATTGCCTGCATATTACAAGGCTGAGGAGGAAGAAACAGATGAGTATGTTCTCTTTGATGATGAAGCCACTGCCTTAGATCCTGCAGATCTTCCTCGTCGCAAGCTTACTGACTGGGCTCTTTATAATTCGGATTCTAGACTTATATCTTTGGAGCTTCTTCCCATGCTCCCTGGTGCAGAGACAGATATGGAAATATTTGGGTCAGGCATAATGACTGAGGATGATGGCAGTGGGTTCTGCTTAGACTCTAATGTCCAGGACTCTAATGAAGTTGATGGTTCTGGAAGTAATACTCAAGATTCTCAAGGTATTAGAATATACTTGAGTGCTATCAAGGAATGGATGATTGAATTTGGAGCTTCAATGCTTTTCATATCAATCAGGACAGATGGGGCATGGTATAGGCTTGGAAAGCCTTCTTCTCAGTATATTCCTTGGTACAACCCTGTATTGAAAACAGCAAAGCTGGCCATCAGAGTGATCACAATGCTTAAAGAGGCAAGCAGAGTTTCTCGTCTGTCATTTGCAGATGTCATAAAAAGGCTTACTGACCAAGAAAAAGATGAAGAGACATTTATATCTAACAAATCACCAGATGTAGAAAGATATGTTGTTGTGCATGGGCAAATTATTTTGCAACAATTTGCTGAGTACCCAGATGAAACGGTTAGAAGGAGTGCTTTTGTTAATGGTTTGACACAGAAAATGGAGCAAAAGCATCATACGAAACTAACAATTGTGAAAAAGAAGATAGTAATAAAGAAGGGTAAGAATCTTAATCCTCGGGCTAATTTGCGGCCTGATGGCACCAAGGCCAAGCCCATGAGAGCAACAACCACTAAGCTAATACACCGCATTTGGAGTGAATATTATGCCAAATCTAGTCCCAATGAAGAAGTTGGAGACCAAAATGGAGTTGATAACGAAGTAAAAGAGATTGAAGAGGATGCAGACGAGAATGAGGAAAACGAAGATACAACAAATGCACCAACTATCTCAAAGACTAGCCGGTCTAAAACAGGCAAATCGAGGACAACAGTTCAATCAGTTAAATGGGTTGGAAAATCTCTAGGAAAGACTGCTAGTGGAGACAACTTATATTCGAAAGCAACATTTCGAGGAGAAGAGATTGTTGTAGGTGGGACTGTATCAGCAGTATTGGATGATGACGATTCTGCCTTGCCTGTTATTTTACTTGTTGAGTACCTATACCAGAAAAATGGTTCTTCCATGCTTCATGGAAGGATTTTAGAACGGGGATGCCTGACAGTACTCGGTAATGCAGCTGACAACAGAGAGGTCTACTTAATGGACAATTGTGAGGATATTTCTATAGATTGCATAAAGGAGACAGTGGTTGTGAACTTTAAAAACAGGCCATGGGGTCATGAACATAGAAAAGCAAATAGCATCGAAGATGAAGAAGATAGGATCAAAGCAGAGGAACGGGAGAAACAGGGGCTTCCAAGTCAGTATCTTTGCAAAGCAGTTTATTGTCCAGATGAAGGTGCATTTTTCAGCCTCTCTAGTCGTACAATGGGCCTTGGAACTGGCACTTGTAATGGTTGCCAGATAAGGGAAGGAGCTGATGCTAAAACGAAAACAAACATTTTTTCAAGCAACGATGGAATATGTGTGGAAGGGGTTGATTACCTAATAAACGATTTTCTTTATTTGGATCCCAGCACATTTGAGCCATTAGATGATGATAATGATCAGAAAGAAAAGTTCAAGGGTGGTAGGAGCAAGGGACTTCGCGCCTTTGTTGTCTGTCAGTTAATGAGCGTGAAGAGCACGTCTAATGGGAAGAAAAATGGCACTATTCAGCTGACAGTCAGGAGGTTTTATAGGCCTGAGGATATTGGACCTTTGAAGGCATATAAGGCAGATGCTCGAGAGGTATGCAGCATCATTTGGCATACTCTTTCATTTGTTGTTGGCTAATAAGTCATAGCTTTATGCTTGACAGGTGTACTATAGCGAGGATACAGCAACTGCAAGTAGTAGCTCTGTGAGGGGAAGGTGTGAAGTCTGGAGACACCAAGATGCTCTTTTAAATTTGGAGTCAAATGCATTGCGTCATGTTTTCTATTGCAGTTGCATTTTTGATCCTAAAAAGGGAACTGTCAAACAAGTATGGGACTCTAACTTTTGCACTCAGTGCTACTATGTTTTCTTTTCTTTTTTTTTATGCATGGTGTCGTTGCTTCTGTTTTCTCAGTTACCTGCAGCTATCAAATTAGGCTCATCTAGGCTTCTGGGTGCATCAAAAGGGAAGTCTACATCTGATGAGATTGTAGCCAAAGGCAAGGGAAAAATGATTGTGGACGAAGTTGTAGCCAAAGTGAAAGGCAAGGGAAAAATGATTGAAGAGGATCAGCAACAAAATGCATCAGCCACAAAAAAGGAGAGTAGATTGGCAACCTTGGACATTTTTGCAGGGTGTGGTGGTTTGTCAGAAGGCCTGCATCAATCTGGTAGGATGATCGATGGGCTAGTGTTCTTCATGCATATGTTGGGATAACTATTATATTTTGAATTCTAACTATTACTTACTTCATGCAGGTGTGAGCAACACAAGATGGGCTATAGAGTATGAGCATCCTGCAGCAGAGGCGTTTAAGTTAAATCATCCAACATCGGAAGTATTTTGTGAGAATTGTAATGTTATTCTCAGGTAAGAGTTGCATTTCACATGGTTCCTGGTGCAATAGATTGAAGAAGCTGTCTCTTCTTATTTATGATTGATCAGTAGTCATAATCCGCTTTCTGTAATTCTCATTCATGTACAGATGCATTATGGAGAGAGGAGGAGATTTGGATGACTGTTTGTCCACTCCGGAAGCAGCAGACTTGTGCCTAAAGTTGGATGATAATAAGAAGGACAGGTTACCAAAACCTGGAGAAGTCGATTTTATAAATGGTGGCCCTCCTTGCCAGGTAAATTGGTTGCATTCTTTTGAATTATAAGAGTTCTAAGTTGATCTGTGACTTCGATAACCAAACCTGCATCTGTAATTTAAAGCCTGGAAAAGAAAACCCTGACGTAATGCATGGTTGGGTATAATTACTCCATAGTTACATGTAAATTATAACATGGAATGATATTTTATGTAAAATGCTAGTTGTAAGCTAATCTATTTCAACGTAATTGCACCCCAACTATGCCCACTCGGTGGCAACTCGTGGCTGCCGCCACTCGTTGGCCACCTCGTGGTTTTACAGGGCATAAAACCCCGCTGCCCATCAATTACCTAGTACATATTCTATTTAGGTCTGATTTACAAAATATGGTTAGGATACCATAACTTTGTCTATAATATATAGCAGACAAATTGGACAGATGTTCCATCTTTTTCTAATGTGTGCATTCTGATCACCTGTAGTAACACTCTATACAACTGAAGTTTCTTGCATGAAATAGGTTATTAACAAAATGGATATATTTTAATAGAAACATTATCATTATACTAAAACTTTGCTTGCTAATAAGATAGGAACTCATTAGTAAAGGAGGACTCATATGTCAACCCATCCATTTTGTTGCAGGGATTTTCTGGAATGAATAGGTTTAATCAGCGTGCGTGGAGTAAGGTCCAGTGCGAAATGATTCTGGCTTTTCTTTCATATGCTGACTATTTTCGGCCACGCTATTTCCTTCTTGAGAACGTCAGAAATTTCATTTCCTTTAATAAGGGCCAGACTTTTCGTTTGACTTTGGCATCCTTGTTGGCAATGGGGTACCAGGTGTGTCTGCAGAATGTTGCTATTGTATAGTTGCTTTTTGCTAAAACCTAAGCTGCTGTTGTGCTTGCAGGTACGTTTTGGTATCCTCCAGGCAGGTAATTATGGAGTTTCACAATCTCGAACACGAGCTTTCATATGGGCAGCATCACCCATGGATAAACTGCCTGAATGGCCAGAACCAATGCATGTATTTGCGGGATCTCAGTTGAAAATACCACTATCCAGCGGTTTGCATTATGCAGCAGTTAAGGATGCCAGCCAAGGTGCTCCATTTAGATCAATTACTGTTAGAGACACTATAGCTGATCTTCCTCCAGTTGGCAATGGTGCAACTGAAGTGGAGAGATCGGTGCGTACAATTTTAAATACAGTATTCTGCTCCTGTGATGAAGTTTTATTTGTTTAAACTCATTTTCCTGCATGGCAAACATGCTAACTAGTAATAATGATACTTTGCAGTATGGTAATGATCCTGAATCTTGGTTTCAAAAGCAAATAAGAGGGCAAGAGAGAGTTCTTTATGATCATATCTCCAAGGAGATGAATGAATTGAATTTGATCAGATGTCAACGAATACCAAAACGTCCTGGTGCAGATTGGCGTGATCTTCCAGAGGAAAAGGTAGCATTCCCTTTTTTTAGTAAACAAAGTCTTGCTTGTGCTGACTAAATAATGTGAACTTTTACAGGTTAAGCTATCAACAGGTCAAATGGTTGATTTGATCCCATGGTGCCTTCCAAACACTGCAGACAGACACAACCAATGGAAGGGTCTCTTTGGAAGACTTGACTGGGACGGGAACTTCCCCACCTCTGTGACTGATCCTCAACCAATGGGTAAGGTTGGAATGTGTTTCCATCCGGAGCAAGATCGCATTGTCACAGTCAGGGAGTGTGCTCGCTCTCAGGTAAGTCAAATCCTTAACAAATGAATTACTAAAACTAACTATTGCAGAAAGCATGGACTGTGCTAATCCCTCATTTTTATGGCATGTATATGTTGCAGGGCTTTCCTGATGGATACAAATTTTATGGCAATATTCAATCGAAGCACCGACAAATTGGCAATGCTGTTCCTCCTCCTTTGGCCAGGGCACTTGGCGAAAAGCTCAAGGAAGTTATACATCAAGAAGAGTCTTGTGAATAAGCAGAATTCCAAGATTTGCCATAAATTATCTGAGCTAAATTGTATAATTTCCATTGATCATACAAACCTCCACTGTGGCAAAGTTGCAGTGGTCTTGTAAAATATATTCCGATATCTTGGGAAACCTTTGGGCATAGAATTCTTTGCTTGCCCACATTTGTGGATTTCAATTCTTTGACCTCACTTCTACTTTCAATTCTAATTTTTATTTCTTATAGGTCCTCCCGACTCCTACACAGAGCAGGCATTATGAAGGGAAATTTTGGTTAACCTTGAGATGTATTAATGGTATATATATTGAGCTGAACTAGCATAAAGATTGTGTTTCTTTTGTTAATTTATGATTAAACAAAACATGTTAAATATACCAGGTGCATGTTACTTTTTTTCACTCCGTTAGTATAATTTTTTAATTTTTAGGTTGCCTGAAGGGCAAAAACCTTAGGGCTGAAGGAGAAGAACCAGGAATATGCTGGTATAATGTCGGATAGAAGGCTAGGATTTGCGGAGGGAACTGGATGGAGGGCTAAGATCTTTTTCAAGGCTAATTTTGACGGAGGAAGGGCCAGTGAACTGGCCGTTCATAAGTAGTCGAACTGATGGTTTGCTTTGACAAGAAAATGGCACAGAATATAGAACTGCGGCAGACGAAGACTTCAATTTCTCATTGCAAAATGTGGTCTAGGTATGGTTTCTATCTTGGCTAATCATCTCATTCGAATTTTTGCTTCATGTAAAAATTTGATCGAGGCAAACCAAGGTTCGGATAAGGTTTCTATACCCGATCTTTATACTTGGAATGCTCCTATTGATGCCAATGTTAAGCATGGTGATGTTAGTATAGCTATTCAATTGTATGATAGGATGCTGCATCAGAAGCACTCTTTGAACCAGATTTCTGAGCCATATCTCGAAATAAGTTTGGAACGAGAAAATGAAAAGCAAAACTAGGCAGAAACCATGCCAGTGCCAAAGGCATATATATGTGTGTGCTCCAAATCCATTCCTAACTGGTCAACATTTAAATTTGTCTGTTAGTTTCATAGCTTTGAAGGCTCAGAGTGTAGATCCATTTGGATTGACACAATTAGCTATTCCCGTCTGAATAAACAATGCCTTTGTTGCTGGCACAAATTGCTAGGTGACATGCAGCTTCTTCCATGGAAAAATAGACTTGTTGTAAATCCGTTCAATAAATTTATGAGTTGGTAATTTGAAATGACAATATATTTGGTGGAACAATGATAAAACCTTCAGTAAGAACATGGTCTTCAACCTTTGCAAGAACATGAAGCAGATCGAAATTAAGTATAAAACGTCCCAACAATCTCATCTCTAGTTTCGCAGAGTTGAGATGAATAATAATTGTAAGTGTTTCTCATTCTTATGTGCCAAGGGAAGTATTGACATAGTTTCCACCTCCGTTTAGTTGTGTAGTAGATATGTCATGTACAGGTTCTATGATCTGCCATGGCTACAACAAACAGTCTCTGATTTGAGTGTATAGTTATGTACAGTTCCATTTATATGTCAGAAATGCCATTGTGTTCCACTATGTAGTTCAAAATAAGAAACATTTATTATCGTCTATGCAGTCTTTTGAGCCCTTCAAGGCATTAAAGAAGTGTAAATTACTACACCTAACCAATTTTCAATAGAACATTCCTAGAAAGCCGATTCAGATGCCATGTTAGATGCTTAGAAATTTGCAAAAGATGTCATAATCAAATGCATTGGCTTTTGATCTCCTTCAATTTCGTCTCTTGATGGGTCACAAATGATGCTTACATCAAAGTTGCTATTGCCCTGAGGACCCTAGAGTAAGAGCAAAAACTTGTGTCAGTACTTGCCAAAAATGCTTGGTGCCAAATGATTCCCACAATACCTCTAAGGAGATACCCTTTTAAGGTAACCTTGTTTCATGTTCTTGTCATAAAAAGGGGGGCCGCACAAGCAAATAACATCATAAATGAATTGTGTGAGACTACCTACATAAGAACCACAAATTTTCACAAATTTAAGTAATGTTTATGGCAATTCAAATAGTGGCATAAATGAGAGATGTAACTCCAATGCAAATGTACAAGATAAGAAATGCGAAGTTGATTAACATGAGATGTAGATTTAAAGAATGCATGCCCCTTCAATGTTACTTCTGAACATAAAACATCACATGTGACTGATTTGAGAATTTGGTTGGCTAAGATAATAGGAAAATTTTGTCCAAGAAAGGCAAATATTGGAAATCCATCCTTTCTGATAATTTTCGCTAAAAGGTCCAACTTCTTCCCCGTTACTGTTGTGCAGAAAATCTACCAACATAAAACCAGCAATAAAAAAAATTATAAAAGCAGCAGCAGCTGAAAGTTTACTCAGAAGAGGCCACGCTATGAAGATGGAACATGTATGCTTCCTTTGAAACTCATCAAATTTCAAAAGACTAGTGGATCACTGCAAGCATTGAAGCCATGTGCAATTGCTTGCTAATTGCTGATGAAGAAAGGATAAAAGCCCACACAAGGGTATTGGCAGATTGATCGTTGCCAGCAATGAAGCCATGTGCAATTGCTTGCTAAAATTGTTGATGAAATGAAAGTACCAATTGTATATAAAGTGTGTTACTTAATTCTGTAACCCAAAAAGTAGTTATTACGCTGCATTTTCTTCTGTACTTGTCCAAGGCTGGCTTGACATATGCCCCTTGATGTATCTATATATTCTATCAATAAAAGTGTTTTTTATATTCTTTGTATTTTTGTAGCGCGGAAAATGTAAATGTAAGGCTCATAAGTCTTGAAAGATTGAAACAATTGGGGGATGAATGTTAGCAGAAAATGTAAATGTAAGACTCAACAAGTCTTGAAAGATTGAAACAATTTGAGAATGAATATTAGCAACAAATATGACCATCTGCACTGGCATGGAGATCAGCAATTCGGCTTGATCCTTGATAAATGGGTAAATTGCATGTTGTATAAACTGTAGTTGATGCAGGCTCCCCTGGAGAAAAGGTTCAATATCATGGATGGGCAGTCTGTTGAACCAAGGGTTTTCATTATTACAAATATGGATTTGTATAACTTGAAGTGCCACCAATTTATTCTTTGATGCAGGGTCATTTCTGCTGGTTTTGCTTCTAACCTCATATGACAGTGCAGGACTATGATTATCAATATTCAAGCCCTCATGTCACCCCATCATCATGACACACAAAGCTTTAATGCTTCCTCTAAAATACATGGTAGGTATTTTTTTCATGTTTCCATTTTTCTTAGCTTCTAAGCATCTTCAATTTCATTACAAATAGAGCAAACTGAAGTCGTGGCCATGGCAAGCGTTGTTTCCTAGGTTGGGATCTTCTATTGTTGGCAGAAAAATCCGCAGTCAGCTCTCGCAAATCTTATCACAGAAAATGTAAATGTAAGACCCATTCTTACTCTATCAAACCATTTCAAGTCTTAAAAGATCAAAACCAGTTTCCTAGCACAAGTTATTAACTCTCCCAGTGTGCGTTTGATTTGATGTGACGTTCTATCATCACACTAAGTTCTACTTAATGCATCCTAAACCATGTACTACAATGCCTTCTAGAACGAAGGCAGGTTAAGGTTATATGCATTTTTCCTTTGTTCATGCATCACTTCAGGTGATATCTTAATGTTGTCTTCCTTATCCTCTTTTTTTCACATGCAACTGAAAATGCAAGCCAGCCTTGGACAAGTACGGAGAAAATGCAGCACAATAACTGCTCTTGTGATGTTAACTTTCGTTTCGTTGTCCTTTCATTTTCATCAGCAATTTTAGCACGCAATTGCACGTGGCTTCATTGCTCGCAACAATCCACCTTCTTGTGTGTGGGCTTTTCTCTTTTCTTCATCATCAATTAGCAAGCAATTGCAAATGGCTTCAAGGCTTGAAGTGATCAACTAGTCCCTTGAAATTAGATAAGTTTTGAAGGAAGCATACATGTACCATCTTCATAGAATTGCCTCTTGTGATTTAAGCTTTCAGCTACTAAGTCAAATTTGGTTAAAGTAGGCAGTATTCTTGATTTTGGGCCTCATTCAGTATTCTAGGACTAGTGCTTTGCAGAACTTTCTTAGAGAGGGAAAGT
>JAANSK020244387.1:0-23912 GCA_011763485.2 Isoetes engelmannii
CGCAATAATCTTATACACAGAAGACAGCAAGGAGATAGGCCTCCAATCATTAATGGTGGAAGGCTGCTTGATCTTAGAAATCAAGGAAATGCATTTCAAAATCTTATCCATTTGGGAGGAGCGCAACAACTCAAGGTATACCTGGTACATAGACTCTCCAGCCCACTCCCAATAGGTCTGGAAGAATTCCACGGGGATGCCATCCAACCTAGGGCACTCATCCTTGGCCATGCACATGCATGCAACCGCTAGATCCTCCTTCGAAAGATCCTGCTCCAAACTGTCACGCTGGTGAGGCAAGATAGATGGCTTCACAACTGCTAAAACAAGCTCATGCATCTCCTGCTCATACGGAAGAGCGTGCTGCGCAAAGAACTCTGAAAAATGTCCATGCACCATTACTACATAATTAAGTAATTTAATCTAATCTAAGCTAATCTAATCTAACTGTAGGTATTATAGGTTATGAACCACAAACATTTATCATTTATACCATGGTCATTACCATATTTTTGTCAAGAAAAACCACATGAGATGTAGCATCATATAAATCTTATCATATTTAACCCCGGCCATGATAATAACTCAAGGTTGTATGCACTGTTACCATAGTCACCTAACTCTAAACTATAGAGAAATCAATCAAGCCACCATACAGTGAAATGTAGGAGCATTCAAACAAGCATGTAAACTACAAGCGCGTTCAACATGCATCCTCCTCCATAGTATATACAATTTGATGCTGCTTTTTCGACCTTGATAGTGCATGTTGGAAAAACATATGGGCATGAGATACTAGGTTTTGTTACTATCTGGAAACACAATGAATTCTCCTTCATGTGCGTTTGTTGCTGCATAGGTAGAAGGAGAAGCTGGTACATAAAAACCTTATGTATAGTGGTTAGAATGATGAATTAAGGTGGGGTGGACATCCGTTGTCCGTTCTAATCAATAATACAAACAATTTGATTGTGCTTTTTGAAATTGATAGTGCATGTTAGGAAAATGTATGGGCATGAGACACTAGACAAAGCTACAACAACCTTACAATATTGACGTTATGAGGGATACTTGACATGGCACCAAGGTGTAAAACAATGGTTTGCTTGCACTAATTCAATGCTTCATCACAAATTTGTGTTGTAGCCATCTATATAGGGTGGCTAAATAGTCCTATGTGAAAAAGACATGGATAGTTTTAGCTGCATAGGCTTTTCTATGACAAACAAAAGTGCTAATAAGTCTATGTAACATAATTCACAATTACAAAAGACATGATGATTTGAGAGCCCTTAACATACACAAGTATCTTGTTAACAGCTTTTGTCATGGGAAGATAACTTCTATGAGTTTCCTTGTCACGTTAATAACAAACTATATGTGGTCTACCATCAACATGTTAAGATTCCATGGTCAGAATTTCAGTGTCAACTGGAATCGTGGAACCCTAACAACTATTTTTATCTTCATCAATGAGATGATGTAGCCGTTAGGGTTAGGTCGTTAGGAATATAGAATTAAAGCAAGGCACTATATAAGCCTATGATCATGAGGACACGATCATCAAGTTCCATTGTGTGATCCCTTGATCAATGATTGCAGGTCTTGTTCCTTCTGTTTTATCAAGCTAGGATTCTTTCCAGAATACCTAGCTCCTGTTGTATTGCTTTCATTCTGATCTTAATATATCCTCAGCAGATTAAGATCATCATCTGTTCATAATCTCAATAGGTTATGGGCCCACAATAAGCTCAGAATCACCTCAGCCGCCACTCTCAAATTCTTTTCTTTCCTTCTTCTTGAGCTTATTTTCTTGATTGATGGATTCATTTGCTCTCACACCTCAAACTGCGTTCCGGACAATCCCAAGGTTTAATGGGGAAAATTTCCAAATGTGGAAATGGACAATGCGTATGACTCTGGAGGATCATGGCCTATGGGAGGTTGTAGATTCTTAGAATTCCAACAATACATAAGCCACATAAGCCTGCTCAACTGGAGGTTTGGTAGTAGATCTTTCATCTGATCCAGAGAAAGATAAGAAGGCCAAACTATGGATCTGCCATGGGTTGGATGATAATCCTGCAAGACTGGTCAAGGGTACTAAAATAGGGAGATCATGCGTCTTCTTGAGCATCATTATGCTTCAAAAAATGTTGTTCCTGACTTCTGGAACAGAGATCACAGAAGATGAAAAGGTCTGCTTGTTGTTGAATAGTTTGCCTAACACCTATGAGGGTCTTGTTGTGAATTTGCAAGGGAATATTAAAGATTATACCTTTGAAGAAGCACTGGATCATGTTCAACAAGAGGCTCTAAGACAAGCTCACAAGGCACGTGCCTCCAAAGCTGAAACTGTTATGGTTGCAGACCTTACTAAGCAAATGGAATCTGCTATGATGGCAGAATCAAATTCCAAGAAAGCACCTGCGCGCAGACCTCGTCCAGACCGCAACACCATCAAGTGTTACAGATGTGAGAAGCTTGGACACTATGCCAAGGAATGCCCTGCAGTAACACATGTGCGCCCAAGAAGAAACAATTCTGAAGAACAAGGGAATCTGGTAGAAGAGGATCAAAATTGCATGGTTGAAGATCTCCTGTCTGAAGATGAAACCCTTGACTATCTTTTCCATGTAAATGACTCTTTTTTATCTGACTCTTCTACCTGGTTTTTAGATTCAGGGGCCACCTCTGATATGACACCGATCAAATCCAGTTTTCTCAAGCATTTTCCTCTGGAGTCCTCTCGAATTGTCAAGATGGGCAATCACTCTCAGCAACTAGGGGTTGCAACTAGAGTCATTGAAATTATTCTTCCTTCTGGGAAAAAAAGCTTATTCAGGATGTCCTTCATGTGCCTGGTCTGCATAAAAGTCTTCTCCTTGTAAGCTGAATCATTGATGCTGATTTTAGTGTCCAATTCACCTCCAATGCATGTCATGTGAAGGATCCACACAACAAGCTTCTGTTTTTAGGCCAAAGATGTGGTAATCTTTATCAAGTGCATGGTATCTCTCAACCCATTGAATCTGCAAATTTGGCCTTTACTCCTCCCAATACTAATTCTTTGTGGCACTATAGACTTGGCCATGTAGGCAAAAAGAAGTTCTATCAGTTAATCCAGCAAGGATCATTGCCATCTGTTTCTGCTTCCATCCTTCCCTGTAACATTTGTCTTGCTTGCAAAAGCACTCGTGCCTCCTTCCCACCCTCTCCCAACTTGGCAGCACAACGTCTTCAACTTGTCCATACCGACCTTTGTGCCCCAATTCGTCCCACCTATGTTGGTGGTTTTCAATATTTCCTGTCTTTCTTGATGATCACAGTCGCCATCTCAGTGTGCATCTGCTCATAACTAAAGATCAAGCTTTCTCTCACTTTGTCAATTTTGTGTTGCAAGAAGAAAGGTTTATAGCAGCTGGTTACAGTTCGAAGTAATGGAGGAGGAAAGTTCAACTCAAGTGAATTCCATCAATTCTGTGCCTCTCATGGGATAAGGCATGAAATATCTTCTCCACATACACCTGAACAAAACGGAAGAGCTGAAAGGGTGAATCGAAGTCTCATTGACATGGCCAGATCCTTACTCATATCCATGAATGTACCTGCTGCCTATTGTGGTGAAGCTATCTGTACAGCAATATATCTTCTTAACATGATGTCACACTCCAGCATTGGTGACCAAATTCCAGAGACCATATGGACTGGTAGACCATCTTCACTCAAACATCTTTGTGCCTTTGGATGCAAAGCTTTTGCACACATCCCTGCTGCTAAGAGGACCAAACTCCAAGTCAAAGCCACTCCTTGCATGTTTTTGGGGTATTCCCTCACCCAACTCCTTGATCTTGATATAAAAAAACTTGTTTTGACACGCCATGCCACTTCAATGAATATGAACCATGTTTTCCCATGGCCACTGATCCTGTTCATTCCTCTTTTGAGATCCTCTTACCCGAAGCATGTGTTCCTCATGCTCCCCATGTTCCCCAAGTACCACCTGCATCTATTGAATCCATCCATAGCCTGCCTCCTCATATAGAACCTCCTTCCATCGATGAGCCATCCCTGCCTCCCAATAGTCCCATTGAATCTGCCCATCCCACTGCAAATGTTCATCCCAGACCTCAAAGGAATCGAAGGCCTTCTGCATGGGCCAATGATTACAGTTTTGATGTTTCTTATCAGCCTATTGACCCACACACCTTTGCCTAAGCCATGAGTAGCCCACATCATGTTCAGTGGTACCAAGCAATGGAAGCAGAAATGAAGTTAATTCATGAGACAGGAACCTGGGTGCTGGTACCTCGTCCTACACATAAGGCAGTAGTGGGAAGCAGATGGGTGTACAAGATAAAGTATGACAGCTCTGGTCTCATCAACAGGTTCAAGGCACGTCTTGTGGCTCGTGGTTTCACCCAAGTAGAAGGCCTTGATTATGAAGAAACCTTTGCTCATGTCGCCAAGATGCCTTCTGTCCGCCTTGTGCGGTCTTTTGCAGTACTCAAATTCATGCACATCCACCAGATGGACGTAAGTAATGCCTTCCTTCATGGGGACCTGAAAGAAGAAGTGTTCATAGAGCAACTTGCAGGTGGTTTTATTGATCCATAAAATCCTGAGAAAGTTTGTATTCTTGAAAAGGCTTTGTACGGCCTAAAACAAGCATCAAGATCATGGTACTCTAAACTTGATTACACTCTGATCACGCTGAAATTCCACCGCAGTCCATCTGATCCAAGTGTATATTACAAGCATGATCCAGATCTCATCATCATACTTGTATATGTTGACGATTTGCTGCTAAACATTGCAGATCTAGCCAGTTTCTCTTAACTCAAATTGCAGCTTCATGGAGAATTTTGAATGAAGGACCTTGGGCCAGCATCATACTTTCTTGGGATGGAGTTACAGTATGATCAAACTGCATGAAAGCTTCATCTCAGCCATCACAAGTACATAGAAGACATGCTCCATCAATTTGCCATGCTGCATTGCAATCCTGTTTGCACTGCACTTGAAGACAATGTTTCACTCTCTGCTGATGATCTTGCCTGCTCCCCAAATCTTCACCATGTCCAAGACCAATACAGAGTCCTCCTTGGCCTTCTGAATTTTGCAGCCATATGCACCCATCCAGACCTCTCCCTTCCACTGTGCAAACTTAGTCAATTTAGCCATGATCCCAAACAAAGCCATTGCGTCTCTCTCAAGCGTGTGCTCCGATATCTTGCTGGCACTAGCACGCATGGCATCCTCTATCAAGCAAATGGATCTTCTTCAATCACTGGTTTCTATGATGCTGATTGGGCAGGGGACACAAATGACAGGAAATCCACATCAGGTTTTATCTTTACACTTGCAGGTGGAGTTGTTAGCTGGAGTAGTACAAAACAGAAATGTGTGGCACTATCCACCACAGAAGCTGAGTACGTTGCCTTGACACATGCCAGCAAAGAAGCCATCTGGTGACGCAGGCTCGCTGGCGGCAGGCTGGGGTGCTCACTCTGGAGGATTGGTATTGGGATGGTCAGATTGCATCATGGGAAGCTTTTAGAGTGCGGTTTGGCTTGAAAGCCAATGACTAGACTATTTGGGAGCAGGTGGCCCGTTGTATTCCGCTGCACATACATGTATTGCTTCAGGGGGATATAGTGGTACGGGCTTGGAAGGTTCATCCCGATGTTGATGCTGCGTGCTTCGTACGATCTGCCTATCGTACGTTGGCCATCCATGATACTTTGCCTCCGTCTGATAAGTGGTCCCTGCAGCTTCCGGGCTCCCGTTGGCGCTTAGTCTGGATTTGGACATGGAGTACCCTCCCGCCCCCGAAGGTTAGGGTGCTCCTATGGCAGGTGGTCCATCGTTGTATCCGGGTAAATGTCCGGGTGAGCAGGTTTAGACCAGGGGTGAGCCCTCTGTGTCCTTGTTGTGGCCTTTTCCCAGAGACAGTGGAGCATTGTTTGGTCCTCTGCCCCCATGTACAGGCGGCTTGGGACTGGGTTCAGGCTTGGCTTCAGGTTCGGATGACTAGCCAGCAACTGCTCCTGCATTTGTATCCAGGCGCTTGGTCCCTTCCAAAGAAGCAAGCCCTGCACTTATGTGTGGCTTGGTTGATATGGCTGATCTGGAAACGCCGGCGACTGTGGATTTTTCAGGGAGTCCAGCAGCCTTCGGCCTCTTTAGTTCCCCGGCTGAGGTACAAGTTGTTTCAGAGCTTTCAGGTGTTCCCGGGGTTGGCAGAAAGGAAGTTTGCCATCTGGCGTGACTTCCTGGGGATAGTCAATGATGATGGAGGTTTTGTACAGTTGTAGTTGTCAGGATATTGGAGTGGTGGGGTATCGCGGCCTCTTTGGGGCAGCTCTTTTTCCTCCTCACTCACTTTGTACTAGTGCCATTCTTTTAATATATTGAGATAAGTTCTTCAAAAAAAAAAAAAAAGAAGCCATCTGGTTACAAAGGTTTGGTGCTGAACTTGGTTTACCTGACACATGCATTCTCGTTCACTCAGACAATCAAGGGGCCCTTGCAGTAGCAAAGGACCCAATCATGCACAAGCGCATGAAACACATCGATCTTCAGTACCATTTCATTCGAGATCTTGTGGACTCTGGCCAAATCATCCGGAAGTATTGCCCAACAGAAGACATGCCAGCAGACATGATGACAAAACCACTTGGACGTCCTAAATTTACTAAATTTGTTCAGCTTGTCAATTTAGTGAAGTTTTAAGTGGCGTACAATACTGCTGCCTCTGAGTGGGGGTGTTAAGATTCCATGGTTCAGAATTTCAGAGCCAGCTAGAATCGTGGAACCCTAACAACTATTTTTATCTTTATCAATGAGACGTTGTAGCCGTCAGGGTTAGGTTGTTAGGAATCTAGAATTAAAGCAAGACACTATATAAGTCTATGATCATGAGGACACGATCATCAAGTTCCATTGTGTGATCCCGTGATCAGTAATTGCAGTTTTTGTTCCTTCTGTTTTATCAAGCTAGGATTCTTTCCAGAATACCTAGCTCCTGTTGTATTGCTTCCATTCTGATCTTAATATATCTTAAGCAGAGTAAGATAATCATCTGTTCATAATTTCAATACAACATGCATTTTTTCATATCATACAATAAAGATCCTTTCAACCCTCTCCAAGTTGAGAATAAATGAAGAAACATGTGAGCTATGTCGGTGATTTTTTGAATCCATAACCTAGTTTTAGGTAAAGAATATGTTTCTCCTTTTCAAATGGCACGCCTACTATATTGCATATGGCATTGGACTTTTATGGGCCTCTGGACAAGCAAATGAGAACATAATTCAACAGTGTTGTTGAACATGTAAGAGCTATGCTTATGACAAATTGTTGTATGTTTCATTCATTCACCTCCATCTACCCCCTCCCCAACCCCCATATTTTTCCTCTTTCTTCACTCCCTCCCACCAAAAACCCACCCAATATTTTGCCCCAAGCCTGCCTCACTGCTAGTTCCCCCCCCCCCTTTTTTTAAAGGATAAAAAATAGACGTTATTTATTTTAAGAGAACAATACAAAGCCACACGGCAGGGGAGCACCTATCTACGAATATGAGATGAGAATAGCTATATGGCTCCATCTTGCACTATTCTTTTTTTCCAACCTAGAGTAGATTTAGATACGTGCGATATATTTCTACCTTTACTTCTTCACTTTCAAACACTAAGCCTAGCCTGAATTTTTTTTTCAAGTACCATATGAAGAAGCTGATTTGATGATATGTCCTCCTGAGCCTCATCGAAGATTAAGGCATTCCTATGCCCTAGCTATATGGAAGGCCTTCTTCTTCAGGGGGCACCATTTTCTAGGGGGGAAGATTCCCAACAACAATTCTATGGTTCCTAAAGCATTACCTAGCAACTTTTTGAATCAACTCATATTTACACAAGAACTTTGATATCTTGAAGTATTTTTTCAGCAAAAGAAACCGATGTCATGTGGGTATAGTCGTCGCATCCTTCCGGCACGCATACATTCGTCTACCAGGTAAGAACGGCAACACTATATAGTGCGAATGATTTAATTCGCCCATCGGATCTTCTAATTCGATATCATCAGGCATTTGAGCCAATTAGCAGGTTTAAACGAGGCAATTTTCTGCGCAGAGACAAAACAGCATAAGCAAGGGGTTCCCATATCCAGAGACCTTGCTCACTGCATGGTGTTCGAGTGTGAAAAATCAGGCGAGTTGTGTCTGGGCAGAAGGGTGCAGTTCTTAATGCAATACAGTGGTCTGGACACCATTTCCTCTTTGGTTAACCATCTCATTCGTTTGTTTGCATCCTCTGGAAGTCTGATTGAAGGAAACCAAACATTTGCCAGGGTTTCAAAGCCAGATAAATATACATGGAATGCCATCATCAAAGGTCATGCCAATCTGGGTAAAGCTGAGTTGGCTCTTGTATTATATGGTAAAATGCAGCTACAAGATACAAAGATAGATAAATTTACATACTTGGCCCTTATGAAAGCAATTGTTAGAATAGTTGCCATAGAATATTGTGCTTTTATCCATGACTGCATCTTGGGAACTGAGCTCCTATTTGATTCCATTGTTGGAAACACCCTGCTGGACATGTATGCCAAATGTGGAAGATTGGAGGAGGCACAGAATGTCTTCAACATGCTTCGAAATCGGAATACGGTATCATGGAACGCAATGATAAATGGATATGTCCAACATGGAAATGGCTGCCTAGCCTTGCAATGCTTCAAATCCATGCAGATGGATGACACAAATCCAGACAAAGTCACATTTTTGCTTATTCTGAAAGCATGCAGCATTCTTGGTTGTTTACATCACGGGATGCTCATGCACGAGCACATTATGGAGAATGGAATTGAATCAGATGTTGTTATGGGGAGTACCCTCCTTGATATGTATATAAAGTGTGGGAACTTGGATGCAGCATGTAAAATGTTTGAAAGATTGCCAAACAAAAATGTGGTGTCATGGAATGGAATGCTGACTGGGTATGCAACTTATAATGAAGGGCATCTTGCTCTAGAATGCTTTAAGGATCTGCAGCGCGAGGGACTGATCCCAGACAGGGTAACATTTTTGGCGATTTTAAAAGCATGTAGTGGTGTTAATGCTTTAGAGCATGGCAGGCATGCCCATGAGTGTATTATAGAGAAGGGTCTCCATTCTGAAGTTGTTGCAAGCGCCCTTGTTGATATGTATGCCAAATGTTGCAGCTTGGATGAGGCATGCAAAGTATTTGATAGACTTCCTAACAGAGATGTGGTGTCCTGGGGTGCAATGATCGAAGGATGTGCTCAAAATGGTGAGGGCGAGCTTGCCCTAACCTCTTTTGACAACATGCAAAGTGATGACATAAAACCCAGCAAAGTGACATTTCTCAGCATCCTGAAAGGATGTGCCAGCATAGGAGCTATACAACAGGGAAGGCACATGCATGGGCAGATTATTGAGAATCAGTTACAGTTCGACCTCGTTGTTAGCAGTGCCCTTGTCGATATGTATGTCAAATGTGGGAACTTGGAGGAGGCAGGAAGGGTCTTTGATGTGCTGCCAAGGCGGAACATAGTATCATGGGGGGCAATGATTTCAGGATATGCACAGCTTGGAAAGGCAGAATTGGCTATGTCTTTTTTCGAAGAGATGCGAATCTGTGGAATTCAACCAAATGATATAACATTCAGCAGTATCCTGACTTCGTTTAGTCATGTGGGTCTGGTGGAAGAGGCCCTCTGGTATATCAGTGCTACCAGAGAGCTTGGGATAAAGCCTAATATATATCATGTTACTTGCATGGTAGATCTTCTGGGGCGCGCAGGATACTTGATTGATGCAGAAGATTTTTTGAAATTTACCATGCAAGCTGATGCTTGTGCATGGATGACTCTGCTTAATGCTTGCAAAATGCATTACAATGTGGAGATAGCAGGACGATGCTTTAATGCAATTGTCCAGTTAGATCCGTCGTATTCTCCAGCATACGTGACAATGTCAAACATTTGTGCTGGTCCAGAGTTTTACAATGTGGAGTTGCAGCAAAGAAGTAGATCTCCATGGAAGAAACATGGAAGTATAGAAAGTAACAAGGAATTGTATGAATTTGTTAATGGGCATCAAAGTCATTTAAAGTCTGTTGTGAATGCTTACTAATTTGAAGGATAAGAATATCATATCATATAAGAATGTGGTTTTAGAACAAAACCTTTGCACACTACATAAACTGGATCTCTCCTCAAGAACATACATATATAATGAATCTTGAAACACTTGACCTGATCTTTATTCAGATAAGTAGACTGCAATAAGACCTGATTTTAATCCAACTAAGTGTTACTGAAAGGAGGTTCTACATCTTTTGATCTAGGCGTTACTACCTCGAGTTTCATATGAAGCCAAGATTCTTTGGGTTTAAAAATGGTCGGCTGGTACTATTAAATTGTATAGAATGCAAAATACCATTCAGTTTTACATTTCTGATCCTGATCTAGATCTAGACGTATTAACTCGAGTTTCATATGAACAGCTCAAGATTCCTTAGGTTTGAAATTGGTTATAAGATTGTTTAGCGTGCAGATTAATTTAGATTTATGCAGATAGATTGGCTGGTCATTGTTGGCTTCAACTGAATCTTAAGGCATTTTGGACCATCGAAGACTAGCGCCTTTCTGATTTGCTTGCAGGTCTGTTAGATAGATACCAAACTTTTCAAAAATACGCAATTTAGAAACATGTGTCCGTTGAACCAAACATGATGTATTTTTCATGTCCAAGATCTACCTATGCAGGAAAATTAAACCACCCGTCAGAAAAAAAATTAAACCCCTGCAGGATGGTGGTTGAGCCCCATCAAATTCTTTTCCTAATCTCGGAATGCCATAATAATCTTGCCTAATCTCCCACCCAATTTCATAAAAACCCCTTATATCGATCAAACAAGGGCAAGCACGGCTGATTTCGGGTGAAAACAGGGGATCAAAGATGACCCGGAACGAAAATGGGGCCAGAAAAATGATGCGGCTAATTTTTCTTGCAGCGGCAATTTTTTTCAATGGTGGATTGATGCAGGCATGGGCGCAAGAATCAGGATTGAAGCTTAATTTTTACGAGCAGAGCTGCCCAAGAGCAGAATCGATGGTTAGGGGAAGTTTGAGCGGATTGGCATTGACAGATCCGACATCTTTAGCGTCGCTGCTTCGTTTGGCTTTCCACGATTGCGAAGTTCAGGGCTGCGATGCTTCCATTATGCTAGGGAGCAAAGGAAATATTACCAGCGAGCTTGTTTCTGCCAATAATTTTGGCATCCGGCGCCTAAATTTCATCAACCGGATCAAAAATATGGTGGAGAGGATGTGCCCTGGCGTCGTTTCTTGCTCCGATATCATCATTCTGGCCGCTCGCGATGCTGTGGCTATGGTTAGTGCATTATTTGTAGCCCTAAATCGTAAATTTGCTCTGATTTTTTGCTAGAAACTTGAACTGATTTCAACTTTTGATCTGAAGTTAAATAGACAGATTTTGTTCTTGCCATTTTTTGTGTCAATTTGAATTGCTGATTAGGTTTTGTTTCTGCCCTGCATTTTGCAAATCGATGCCGTAATTTGCTTGTTTTTGTTCTGGAACTTGAGCTTTTGATCTGAACTTAAATAGAACAGATTTTGTTCTTGCCCTAATTTCAACTCCTTCATGCATGAATTTGCCAGTTTTTTTGTCAATTTGAATTGCATTTTGCAAATCGACGCTGTAATTTTGCAAATTCTGCCCTGCATTTTGCTGCTTGTTTTTGTTCTGGAATTTGAGCTGATTGAATAGAATTGGTTGATGCAGTCTGGAGGTCCACAAATTCCAGTTCTGACAGGAAGAAGAGATTCTATCTATGCAAGCAATACACTTGCAGATTCAAATCTGCTGCCTGCTACTGCTACCATTGATCAAGCTCTCAAGGCACTCACTTCTCAGAATTTTACAACCACTGATATTGTTGCACTGCTAGGTAAATATTTTTTTTCCAGCCTTTTCTTTTGTACTTACAGCCAGTCCAGGTGCACTATAAAATGCAATTACAAAAATAGTATTAGTTTGGTCTTTACTACTTGTTGGTTCTTAAAATTACACTAGATTAGTTAATTTTTCAATTTCTTTCAATTATTAGATCAGTTAATTATTTTAATTTTTACCAGATTAGGTTAAATTGTATGTTAAAATTCAGTTCAATTCAATTCAATTCTATTCTCTATTCTATTCTATTCTATTGACCGTTTTTCGTGTGATAGGTGGGCACACGCTCGGAGTCGGGCATTGCATCAGTGTGATCCACAGGCTGTACCCAAAGCTAGATCCAACAATATCTTCAGGTTTTGGTAGATCCTTGAAGGTCCGTTGCCCAAATGGTAGAAGGATCAACAATGTGAGTGTGATTGCCAATGACTTTACAAATCTTATGTTCGACAACCGATTCTATAAAGACATATCGTCGGGTTCGGGCGTTCTTCGCATTGATCAGGAGCTAGCAATTGATCCTAGAACTAAAGACATTGCCGCACAATTCAGCAACGATCAGAATGCATTCTTTCAGGCATTCTCATCTGCCTTCATAAAATTAAGCCAGCTTAATGTTCTGACTGGAAGCAATGGCCAGATCAGAAAGCAATGTGATGCTCTCAATTAGCCTTCAGTTATTTGATCACTGTTTTAATAGGTGGTCATTGCTTATTTGTACATGATTTGAACGGTTTTCAACTTTCAACGTTCTAATATCGTTGTTCTTTAGTATTTTTCTTAAAGATTTTATTGTGAAAATTTTTTAGTTAACACAAATCATTACATCCAACACTTTTAAATTAAATCATCCATAAAACCCTCTTTGGTTTGGATGCATTCACATGGGGTGACCTCGGGTAATGAGAGCTGTTGGATGGGCTTTGATTTGAATCATAGATATCGATCCTTGTTTGTGGGGTATGCTTGTACAAGTTTTTTCATATTGTATAGCGAGAGTTGCGAAATACTATAAGGTTTGAGGCAATGTACTCAATGATGTTGATTTCATACATATATTATACTGTTTTAGGGGGTATAAAAAGGGTTCTGGCTGTCCTACGTCACTCCCTGTGTGAATATGCAACCAAACCAAAGGGGGTTTTAGGGGGTATTTAATTCAAAAGTGTTGGATGTAATGGTTTGTGTTAACTAAAAAAATTTTGGCCCCTTCGCGGCCTTGAGGATGGTGTAGAAAAAAAAAAAAAAAAAAAAAAAAAAAAAAAAAAAAAAACCATAGTGATGTAACATAAGGTAATATTGGCAAAGTAAGGGACATTAAATTGTTGCACAAAATATTTTTTTTTATTGAAGGACGTCAGTCTATTCATCATCACATTATAAGTACATTCTACTTCACTTTATTCTACATATCACATGGAAGTCAATCCACCATCTAGGCGCGATATGCTAATATTCACTTTATTCTAAGTATCACATGGAAGCCAATCCACCATCTAGGCGCGATATGCTAGTATTCTACATATCACATGGAAGCCAATCCACCACCTAGGAACGATATACTAGTATTTTACATATCACATAGAAGCCAATCCACCACCTAGGAGCGATATACTAGTATTTTACATATCACATAGAAGCCAATCCACCACCTAGGTGCGATATGCATGGAAACCAATCCACCACCTAGGCGCGATATGCTAGGAGCTATCACACGGAAGCCAATCCACCACCTAGGCACGATATGCTAGTATTCTACATATCATATAGAAGCCAATCCACCACCTAGGCGCTATATGCTAGTATTTTACATTATCACATGGAAGCCAATCCACCACCTAGGTGCGATATGCATGGAAACCGATCCACCACCTAGGCGCGATATGCTAGGAGCTGCTTTGCATCTGATTATCACATGGAAGCCAATCCACCACCTAGGTGCGATATCATGGAAACCAATCCACCACCTAGGCGCGATATGCTAGGAGCTGCTTTGCATATTGTATCCACCACCTAGGTGCGATATCATGGAAACCAATCCACCACCTAGGCGCGATATGCTAGGAGCTGTTTTGCATATGATTATCCATTACATATGGCAGGTTTAAGGTCTCTACTACATGACCGATTGATCATACTTGAACCCATGACCTTGGGGCAATGGAATTTTAAGTCCCCATTACTAGACCGATATTGGCCAGGTTTGAACCGCGTGACCTCGGGTGTGGCGATTTAAGGTCCTGCCACTAGACCATGTCCCAAAGGACTTGCACAAAATATTAACTTTGAAATATCCATTTCACCATTCTTACAATTAAATCAATATTGAAATCAAAATTTAAATGCTCCAATAAGTTGAATTGTTCTTGACAATATAGAAAATACCTTCATGCAATCGTATAGTGTCTTCATTGTAAAGCCACATAGGCCTATACCCTGGAACAGCAGATACTCGGCAACTACAATTTGGATTTGACACAACAATCCTTTTCACAGGAACTTTTGGCAACATCTCTGCTGCTTACCACAACATAATTCCATGCTTAAGATATTTTAGATAGGTCAAAGCCATAAGCTTTGGACCCGTGCACCATAATCTTAAAGAGCAAACACATATAACATGTAATACCAAGTGCAAATTTTCTAACTACCAAACACTGGCAGCATACATACTTAGAGTAACCAATATGTATGTTCCCAAATAGGGCAATCGATTCGACCATTAACTGCAAGCAAAATAAAGGACCAGCACATTGACATAGCAAATTCATGCTCAACTACTCTTATGCCATGTTCCTGTCTCATCAAACATGGATTTGCTCCAAAATCTTCTCAAAACAAAATATTCTTTAGGTAGGCAGCAATATATATTTGAACAACAATGTTTTTTTGTCTGTTGAATGAATGGTTTACTGTAGATGCCCAACTTGAAGAAAAATATTGAATAAAACATCCAGGTACACTAAGCGACGGAATCACTCCCCCTGTAAGGTCTCAACTTATATAACTTATACTGAGGAATCCATCCAAAATTGTGCTCATAACTACTGCCCTAAGAGTGATTTGTTCCCTGAGAGTGAACTAAAAAGCAGCAGCTTATACCAAGATGATCGCTTATGCCAACTAACTTAAGTTGTGAATTAAACCTTCGCGAATTTATAGCCACAGATGATATTTTCGATGCTTCAAAGTCTTCAATTTTCTGCATTGTTTTCCCTTTTTTTGAGATACCACAATATCCTTCGAGGCATACTACAGATATCAAGCAACAAGCAAAACTTGTCAAAAAAACATATCAAGAAAATTAATCAAAGGCCAGATAGTCATATGGGATTCTGCACCACAGAAATGCACTTGGACAGCTCTCAAGCTGCCAATTCTTTCACATTCCTAGACCCCAAAAAAGAATCCAAAACTCTAAAGAGGGATTTCTCTGTAATGGTACTGGCGTTGTTGTATGCTACTCTTCCTTGATTCGGCAAGATAAATCCAAAATATAAATCATGACGTCAGGAAAGGCCTAAAACCTTCGGTAAATTGTTACAAAAAAAAAAAGAATATCGGAATGAACATGTTCTAAATCAATGTCAAATAGGGACAAGAGACTCACCGCCCCTGCTCGCCCTAAAATCTGCAGCCACATTGAAAATAGATTGGCTAGTCTCTGGCAAAATGGGCCCAATTACCAAAGCAAACTCAGGTGAAGAACGCCGAGTTTTCTAAGGCGAGTGCCACCAAATCACTGTGGAGTGTGAAGATTTTAGAGGTTGAGCCAAAACTATGCCATAAGCAAAGCTCCTGTAGCCCTAATCAGGTCGATTTTGTGTGCTGCAATAAAAAATCCTCTCCTACTAGAAAGTGCAAACTCATTCTAAACCTAATATCATGTGCTCGATTCGTGCATGTCTTAGATTTTTAGTTATGAAATGCATGGGGCTCTGCCATTCTATGAGTCTTTTCCTTTTTACGTACATCATTATTAGAAAATGACATAAAAATTCATGCAAAGGTATGTGCACTCTACAAATACTATTTAGTATACCAGCATGAATACAACAATGAAATTATAGAAAACCCATGGGAAAAACGTATAAAAATACAAAAATAACTCCCTGTTATTGTGCTAGATATTGTTGAACAATCAGTAAGCAAAGGGAGTTTTTTTCCTTAGGGTCTTTTTGCTTTGGCACTTTAGTCTTTTTTTAACAAACATTAATATGTATGAAGAACAATTTTATTCTGACCATTCTAAGACGAATTTGATGGGAAGGTTGGCAACTTTATAATGAAGAGGGAGACCAAGGTAGAAGGAGTATGCCGGTTCGAAATGGGTGTCAATGTGCATAGGAATGTCTATAGAAAAGTTTAAGTGTATAGGAAGGGCATTAAAAAAATTTAAAGGTAGAGTGGAATGTAAAATTTAAGGGTTTTAATAGGGGCAATACTTACTCTTCGTTTATAGCCAAATATAAGTAGTATGTATGTGCCGGAATGGATTAGAAGGCCACCATCTTCTCCGTCGTAGATCCCATTTTAGCACCCACTTACACAATGAACTTTTAAGCATTCAGAACATACAACATAATATACGCCTTCAGAAATTTTATGCCTTCGGAACTTGCAGGGGAGTTATGAAGAGATAGGCAGTGCAAATGTCCCTGCAACGAGATATGTAGCAAAAACATTGTGCAAATTTATTTAGATATATTAGCACAATTATGATATATATGTGAAAAGCTTAAGAACTTATCAATTCATATAATTTAGACTTAGATATTTTTAATGGTCGATGGTTGATGTAACAAGTTTTATTTCCAGCAGCGAAATGTTGTAGCAAATGTTTCCAGAGTCACTGTAGCAACTCAAGTAAACTTGTCAAACACAAAAAGTTGAACTTCGACTTGGATTATCTCCGGCTGTGTGTATCTAGAATGGTCGAATTCGCATTTAAAATCTGTCGCAGCTCACTACCTTGTAATGATGCCAAAATCATTTGCATCCTTCTCGCTAATCGACTCCTAGACTAGTGTTTTCAAAACCACCTGGCCAGTGATACTGTTCACTGACTGTTCATGGTTTTCCTATTTTCTATCCTTTAATCTATGATTGCTCGTTTATCCACATAACTATTCTGTAAACCTTCAATCTATGATTGCTTCTTTATCCAGACACTTTCTATGAACCACAACTTGCTCATTATTACTAACTTGTTCACTATTTACGTGAATAGAGCTCCTTCCACGAGAAGCCAGAACCCAGGCTTCCATGAGAAGCTGATGCTGCCTCTTCATAAAAGGCTTCCAGGTTTTTTGCTTCTACTGCTTTCAAAAAGCAATTACCAAATGCAGACCAAGAGCATTCTACCAAGTTGCCTTGCATCCTGGAGGACAAGACCTGTCAGGCCCATTATCAAACAATGGGAAGCACTTTGAAACTTAGCAGGAGTCTGTCATCTAGTAACATATTTTTTTATTATATCACCTTGGTTGCCATACAAGTCTACAACTTGAACAGACCTATGTACAGCTCGAATATTCAAGTATTACATCATATAAAAGATGAATGCCATTTGAAAACAATATAGATACGTATTATTTAAACATATGCTCATAAAGAAAGAATGTGTAATGTTCTTAAAAGTTTTCAGCTTTAGTAACTACTAAAAAAACACAATGCTAGAAACATCAAACATGTTTTTCACAAGATAAGCGATTGATGCTGCTTAACTGTAGCTTCATCCTCTACATATAGACATCTTTTTGGCTTTTTCTGTTTAAGTGTCGGAGAAGAAAGTAATGACATCTTCTGAGCAACGCTTTCTGCATAAAATGGAAGGATGTTTGTAACGTGCTCGGGACCCATGGGAGACCGCTCGAGTAGATCTTGGTAGAGCGTTCCCGAGACACCGGCATAAATGGGTAGAAGCGACTACTCATAAACGTCTAGACGGTTTTTCCCAGTTGGTTAAGGGCATGTTAGTTAGGAACAGGTTATCCCTGGATGAAACATTTTAACAAATGTTGCTGCAGCTTATGAGGGTCTTACTGGGCTAGAAGAACAGGTCAGGAAGTTGTTAATCTAAAGCTTGATTTTGCCAAAGCTTATGATAGTGTGCCAGTATGCTTCTGGCTTTGGGTTGTGGTCCCCGCTTTACAAATATTGTTATGAAACTTCACAGGTCAGTGCGAGCCACCGTGCTGTGTCAGGGTGAGCCCTCTTCTTTCTTTTCATTGGGCAGAGGGGTTCATTAGGGGTGCCCTTTGGCTCCGTTCCTGTTTACTATAGTGGCAGAGGCTTTGTCCCATTTGCTTCTGTCTGCGATGGAGGAGGGCGTGGTTGATGGGCTTCGGATGTAGGACGGTAGCCAGCAAATCATTAATCAGTTTGCAGATGACACCTTTCTCTTCCTGGTGGCGGAGGAGAGGAATTTGCGTAATGTGAAGGGATTGCTGAACGCATTTTCCTTGGCTTCTGGCTGCTTGTTGAATTTGGGCAAGTGCTCGGCTTTGTGGTCCCTGCAGACTCTGCACCCACCTTGTTTGTCTGTTTTCCCTTTGGAAGGTGCTTCCAAGGAACGCGTGCACTAAGCTTCTGGGTATTCCCTTTGGGGGTGACATCTCGATGGGCAGAGTGTGGGATGAGATTTTACAGAGGTTGCAAGGGCACCTTAATTGGTGGAAGGGTAATAAGCTGTCCATGGCAGGCAGGATTACTGTTGATAAGGTTGTGCTTTGTAGCACCCATGTGTACATTGCGTCTGCTATGCTAGCTCCTGAATGTAAGATTCAGGAGCTGGATAAGATTGTCCGCAACTTTGTGTGGGGAGGAGATGTTGAAGGTGCGGTAGTGAAAGTGGCTTGGTCGAAGTGTCTCCGCCCTCGGGAGGATGGGGGTCTGGCAATTTTGGATTTGGCGTTACACTATAAGGTGCTGGTCTCCAAGTTTGTTTGGAGCATTCTGCAAGAGGGGGCCTCTTCTCCTGGTGCAGTATTGCTTATACAGTCCCTTCATAGCTGTGTGGTTTTTGGGAAGCCGTCGATTTCCGTGAAGCTGCCTTGATGGTCTCAGGCCTTTTCCGCATGCATCTCCTTTTCTCAAAGGTGTGTTGCGTGCTTGGGATCATGTGCACATATTTTTCCAGCTAGATTATGCTGTGCAGTTTACCATCACACCTCCCCCTTCTTGTGGGTTCCTTTGCCCCCCGCACATTTGCCTTTAGCTGCCACCATGCATGCCAGGACGCAGGCCCGTTGGACTCGAGCTGCAATATTTACTTTGGAGGATTGGTACTGGAATGCCCAGCTTGCTTCCTGGGATTTCTTTCGGGCCCGCATTCGTCTCAGGGGCTGTGATCGGGCTATTTGGGAGCAGGTGGCGAATAGCATCCCGCTCCATATACCTCTCTTGGTTCAGGAGGATGTGGCTGTGCAGGTTGGGGCTGGTTCAGGTGTGGACTTGGTGAACCGAATACGACCTTCTGGCGACCTGGCAACATCATGGGTGCATTTCAACCATGTTAAGAGGATAAATGGGTGAACAACAATGGCCTATCATGTACCTATGTAAGTACATGTTCAACACTTGATTAAAATAATTATTTGATGCACGTAGAGATCCATTGTGCTTGTTCTGTTTACTAGGATACGGGGTCTACAAAACAATTGCTATTTGCGAAATGAAAATAGAGGAAATGGTCTCTCAGAAGAAGTTCTAGAGAAAAATGAATAAAGTGCTAGTGTGTAAGGGCTTAAAGTGCTAGCGTGTAAGGGCTTCCCACCTGCACAATGTCATGGATGAAGGCAGACAAAAAAACATCTAAGCCCAGGAAATATGCAATATTTCTTGGACCAATGTAGAAGTTGGAGACTATGTTGTAGTCAAGAAGAAGCTGAGAATTAATATCAGTCTGTTCTTCAGGGGCTGCCTGGCAATGCAACTACATCTAATGCAATGGCACTATCTTGATGGTTAGCATGGTGGCATCAAAGAGTCAGTAGATGGGGAAATTCTATGAAGGCCAAAGAAAATATTGCATTTGCAATACATATCCCTGATACAAATCTCTCTGAATCCAGACATGGGACTTGGATGGTTGCAACTGGTTACAAGAAGAATCTCTCATTGTATGATGCCAGTCTATTTAATCACAGAGTGTGTTGCTCAATTCTCTGCACATTTACGATGAGACTCGTGGGTAATCTCCACCAAAGGAACCCCAAAAACATTAAAAAATGAACTACAATCTGTTGCATAGAACAAGTCTTATGAAGGAAGATGAGAAGCTATTTGATCTTGTTTAGCTCTAAGCACATCCAAGATCGAACTAAGTTCCTTGTTACTCACAAAGGATAATATCCGAAGTGTAGCATCAACACGAGCTAGCCTTGTTGAACCAGAGACATCTTTCTGAATCCAATCAGAGAATGACGTGCGAAACCCTTGCCATAGAATTAGAAGTTTGCCAGGCAAAATGACTGACACTACGAAGCTATTATCAAATATATATATACCTAATAATATATGCAAAGTATTCACTTTATATATGGTGGGTGGATGATTATGCAACATAAATCTCACACTAAAATCAAATGGTTCATATCGTCGAAAACCAAGAACCTTGTTTAAAACTAAAATAATTAGCCTTATAAACACAAGGTTAATACGAGAACTTCGATTAGTTCAAATTTGTTCCGTTAAATTTCTTAAGATCAGCGGTCCTTGACCTTTGGCAAGTTCTAAGGTGGATTTTGACGCTTCAATTCAAAGGGTCACACCTTGTTAAGGCTTAATTAGCCTTGTGTACTGGTTATTTTGATTTTTTGGTGAATATATATCCGACGTACTTCAATTAAAAAAAAAAATTGATTCTTGTTTAAGATCAGTGGTCCTTGTTAGGGTCAAATTGGATATGCTGGAATACTCCCTGGATTTTGAGGTTTCAAAGGGTGACAAATGGCATGGTTGTTGAGCAACGCGAATAAAAAGATCTCAGGCCACCATATCATGTCAAAAGCCCTAGTGATATGGAAGCCATGATGCAGCTATCTGCAGCTTCTTCCAGCGGATCAATCATCAGCTTTGGGCAATCTGGTCAGAAAAATGGGTTAGAATTTGGAAGGACCAAGTGGGAAAATTTTTCATGCCTGAGAAAGAAGAACAAAAACAATGGAAACAATGTTTGGTGCTCAAGAACAAGAGCTTCTGCAGAATTGGTGCATGCAGATGCTGCTGCGGAGTCCTCATTGGCAGGTATGTCATAGATATCTCAAGCATATGTAGGATTTTATTTTTCAAGTGTACAGCAGTGTTCCAATGCATAGAAAGACGTATGGTAATTTAATGCTTGTTATTTGGTACAGAAAGTAATATTGTGAATTTGCAGAAGCACAGCCGGCACCAAGTTGGGTTAATGGATATGGCTGCACTTCTTCAAGCACCTTGACATCTGTGGTGGTTTCACCCAATACACCTCTGACAGGAGGGGCATTGGATTTCAAAGGTGCAAATGAGCCCCTTACATTTAAGCCCTTGACTTCAGCAAAGAAGATTGTGCTTGTCAGACATGGACTTAGTACATGGAACGAAGAAGGTCGTGTGCAGGTTGGTCTTTGTGATTGTCTGTTCACTCTACAGTTTATGCCTTATGATTTTCCATCAGTTCTTTGCAAATTTTCCCCTTGTTTGAGACCCTAATAATCTTACTGTTGTGCACAAAAAAGTTCTGTACATAATGGTTATCTAAAACCTTTACTGCCCCTTCTTTTGGGCAGCCAAGCATTGAGTTAGATGGCGCAATTTTAATAGTTTCATTTTATCCAGTTAGCACCATATTGAAAAAGCTCATTACTATTTTGTGTATATAAGGCATCTGCTTGACTGTCTAGGAAGAACTCCATATTACTTTGATGATGGCATTCTGTTTGCAAGGTAACATGTTTCTGTTTTTTTTCTTTTTCTTTTTCTTTTTTCGCATTGAAGAGTTAGCTTTTGGTTATTCCCGATCTTTAGGCATAACATTGTTGAGTTTTTATTAGTTCATCAGGGAAGATTTCTCCTCCGTCTTGACATCACTACTGTAACATAACAAATGTAGTTTGAACTTTTGAGGAGATGAGATTTTTATTTGAATTTCTTTTCCTCCAGGGAAGTTCAGATGGGTCTGTGTTATCTGAAGCAGGAATTATACAAGTCCAAAAATGTCGCGATGCACTTTCTAAGCTGAAATTTGATGCATGCTTGTCAAGTCCAATATCTCGAGCGAAGGTATAGACTATAGAGCGAGTTGTGTATGCATACCTGAGAATGGGGAATTTTCTGATATGAGTATGTGCAGTCCAGTGCCGAGCTTATTTGGAATGGCAGGGACGAGCCTTTGATTTTCCTTGATACATTACGGGAGGCCAATCTTCATTTCTTGGAGGGCATGAGGAATGGTAAGCAAAGTTTTCAAGAGGACATGGACATACTGTTTTTTTTTCCTTTAATAATGATGCTCCTTCTTACTCTCAAGTTACATTGCAGTTGACGCCAAAGAACAATATCCACAGTTGTTTAGAGCTTGGAGAGAGGATCCTTTAAACTTTCATTTTAATGGTACCTATCCGGTTATAGAACTCTGGAAAGAGGCAAAGAATGCATGGGAGGAGATCATGTCTACTCCAGTAAGTGTAATCCTAATATTCTTTAAATTTAAAAGAGGATATTTACTGATGGGGGAATGCGTGTATATTGAAGGGTGAACTTCTGCTGGTGGTTAGCCACAAGTCTATGCTGCGCGCCCTTTTCTGTACAGCTCTTGGCTTGGGTCCTGATAAGTAATTTCACATTTAAAACCCAGGATGTCCATTAAGGCTTGTCCTTTTTTTTAAAAAAATTTAAAATTTAACTCTTTTTTCTGCAGGTTCCGTTCAATTGACATTCATAATTGTGGAGTTTCAGTTTTCACAGTAAATCCACGAGGAGAACCAATGCTACAAACATTGAACATGACTTCCCATTTGCACTGCGAAGTTTATTACTAACAAGAACAATTTTGATATTAAGCTGTATATATTGTACTTCTAGGGAGTCTCTAGAACATCAAGGTGAGTATAAGTTATACCACCAACAGCTGTATATACCATAGAACACAATTCATGCCCATCAACAGATGCGCAAATTTTAATGGTAAAATCTGGTTGTCTTATGTCTGTTGACTAGAGGTTATTTGAGGGCAAGAAATGATACATGAACAGCGAGAACATGCTCTTGATGGCAAGAAATAATTAACATGAACAGCAAGAGCAGGCTTGCAGGGATGATGCATTGATAATGCCATGCTTTATGCTGATATAATATTTGCTTTATGCTAAGCGTGGAATTTTTGTTACATAACAAATAGACTTGAAATTTGATTTAAATTTTGATCTTGGGAAGACGTAAGATTCTAACGGGATAAACATAAAGCTAAAGGAAGAGATACACACACATTATTTGGTTTTGGGTTCCCATATCTAAGCCACGTGGCTACAAGAGGTGCACATGATACCAAAATTGTTTGTTTTTTGGACTCGGCAATTAGGAGGTTTTTGGCATCTTGAGATATATTCTTGAGGGCTTTGGCATCTTGTGATGTCTTTTGAATTTAGTTATATTTGTATATTGCATTTATATATTGAAAAAAGGGAAAATTACCTAAATGCCCCTATAGTATGCGTATATTACCAAAATGCCCTTGGTATTTAGATTAATTCTCAAAATGCTCCTAGTCAATGAAATACAAGAGTAGTTTAATGTATTTACTTAAATGCTCCTGGATTATTTTGGAATTTACAAGAATATCTTTTTACCATAATACCTTGCCCTCTTTGATCCGTTGAAGAAGGCAATCCAAATTTGGGGGGGAGGAACTTATCTGGGT
>JAANSK020244388.1:0-13961 GCA_011763485.2 Isoetes engelmannii
GTTCGACCCGTTGGGAAGGGGAAAGTCCCCGGCGTTATACGATGGGAGCATCGTATGCCATCAGGGAGCGTCACAGTATGGGCTTACAGTAGGCCCTCAACTTTTATAGAAAAGTCTCTACTTGTATCATACACAGAAGATATGATTAAGAGTAGGCAAAGATTATCCAGGGCAACATTTGAGTATGTATGCAGTGTGTTAGGGCCGACACTTGTTCGTAAAGACATATACATGCGTGCAGCCATAACTATAGAAAAAAGGTTTTGTATTGCACTTACAAGGCTTGCAACAGGGAACACTATTAGGAAAATTGCAGACCAATATAGCGTGGGCTACACAACAATACAAAGGGCAGTATGCGAGTTTTGTGTTGCTGTGAAGGACCATTTACAAGATTTATGCATAAAGTGGCCTTCCACAGATAGAATGCATCACGTCAGTTTGAGCGTCTGAAGGGAATCCCTTGTATTGTTGAAGCTATTGATGGAAGCCATCTACCTATTATTGCACCAAATGAGAATGCTCAAGATTATTACAACAGAAAGGGGTTTCATTCTATTTTGTTGCAGGTGATTGTAAGTGCTGATTGTTGTGTCTGGGACTATGACGTTGGATGGGCAGGTAGCATTCACGATTGGAAATTGTTTGAGCAGACAGAAGCTGGTAAGAGGATAAAAGCTGGACACTTAGGAAATTATTGTCTAGTTGGTGATGCAGCATACCCTCCATGGCCGTGGATGCTATCTTCCTTTAAAGGTCATAAGGATGGATTAAGCAGAAAGGAGTACCATTGGAATTACATACAGTCTAGCACACGGATGCATGTTGAATGCACCTTTGGGATGTTGAAATCAAGATGCAGAATCCTGCTGAAGAGGAATGACACTCAGTTGGATAAAGTACCAGATATTGTTGCAGTCTGCCTTATCTTGCATAACCTTTGTGTTAGACATGGTGATGGTTTTGATAATGGTTGGGTTGACAAAACGACTTCTAAGCTTAACGCATCTATAACATCAGAAAGGAAGAATAAGTTGTGTGCAGAGCGAGTGAAAAGCTTAAAGATTCATGAGAGTGAAGTTGTGAGGGCTGCCTCGTATGGTTTGCATAGGGTGGCAGGTGGAAACTTGAATCCCATGGAAGCACTATCAAGATCTCTCGAGGAAGGCCCTGAACAAGTCAAATCGATCATAGCAAAGGCACCAAGGAGTGCAGTTGCTATATCTGCAGCGAATAGTGCTCATCGAAATGCTCTGGCAACTGCTTTATATCAGAAGTGTACGCAAGACTTAGTTCAACAACAATTTGGTGACCAAATCAATGAAAGCGAAGAGGAGGACTAAAACGAAGAGTTTGAACGTAAATATGATGCATAGATTCAAACCTATAGCAATAGAAAGCATAACATGCATGTAAATAAAACATTCCTACAAGTTTGATATATGTTTTCTGATCTGATATATTATTTGAAGACTCTCTTTTGTCTTATAGGAGAATTTAGATTTAAGATCACGCATCATAAATGTATCTTCTTAGACGCTCTTAAGAATCTGTTTGCCATGTTTGCAGGGGCATGGAAATGTAGGGGCAGGGAACAAGAAATGAGCCGGAAGACAAGACCTTGGAGATGGAATAAACGTCTCTATGGAAAAAGCAAATGATGGAGAAGTACTGCTAGGTTTCATTTAACAGTTAAATTTTGTACTTGAAAGTTTATGTAATTTGCTGGAATAATTAAGTAGCTGTCATAGAATCATGACTAAGCAGAAATTTCAGTTATGAGATAATACAGTTATGCTAGTTTCGAAAACTTGAATAAGTTTGTAAAGGGATTGGTAACTATTTAGTATGGAAATTCTGCAAAAAAATATTTTTTTATACTAGTATATGATTATGTAAAAGCTTAAAGTTTTTTAATGGTGAGGAAATGATACGGACAAAAGTCAATGATATCTATATGATGCTATCAAAAGAAATAGGTGTCGTCTCAATACCTAATAATATATCTATTTGATGCTATCAGATTAAATAGAAGCTGTCTCAACATTAATAGCAGAGTTAAATGGGAGATTCAAAAAAAGAGAACACATAGTCTGATACATATGAGCCCTACAAGGAAATAAATCAGTGAAAATGGTATATCTAGTAACTTAGGCACAGGATTATGTTAACTGCACGACATATTACAAGGTTCTAATGATTAGAGGCTTTTCGATGCAAATATAGGTTTTGAAATAAACCATATCGGGACTGATAGAATACACATGCAATTGGAAGATGTAAAGGAATCATGTTATAAGAAGGGTACAAATACTAGTACTGGGTTCGAAGGCTGGATATTAAGAAATGGGTTACTTCCTGGAAATGATTTAGGCAAAAGAAAAACCTTTGATGAGGCACAATCAGATATAGTGGCAAATGAATAGATAAATAAGGAGGAGCACAGTTCTGTTCCGCAAAATGTCTTTGCTTTTCTTTCTAATCAGTCTGCTCCAGTTGGTGTAGTTATGTGCAAGTACGTTATCTTTCTTCAATTCAAATTCAATGTGGTGTAAGAGTTATGAGAGTCCTCTACAAATGCAGAAATCTGCCAATTGTCTTCATTCCAAATTGTATTCAATATGGTGTAGTTGGTGTTATTGTGTGGAAAATATTTTGCTTCAATTCAATTTCAATCTGGCGTAGTAGTAATGGCTTCCTGTACAAATGAAGAAATCCAACTAAATTGAAAGATTGAAGATGTCATAAGCTAGGAATTTCCATCTCAAAACCTGGATATGCACACAATAGAAACGAATAAATTCTCTTTTTTTTTTTTGAAGAACGACAACGAATAAATTATCTTCTGTTGAGGAAATAAAAACTCAAGAGTCTGCTATAAATTATATTGTAAGTTCAGCTCAATTGATTTTTGCACGGAAGATAAATTCTTGCCTTCGTGATGCCTTTGTTTGCTACCAAACAACAAATAAGAATTCCAGCATCTAGAATTTCTAGAGATGCCTTCGTGCTGCATCCAGATCTCGCTCTTCGTGATGCCTTCTTTGCTATGCCGGAAGACATAGGGATGGCGCCACATCGGTGAGTGAATAGAAAAGAACAGCCATGCACTGTGGAATCACGACCAGCGGTGCCATTGGCAATTGCGGTGCAATTGGGTGCCCTTTAATGCCACGTGCGATAACTCCATTGCCATATGTGGAATCTCGCCCCAAGAACTGCCGCAGGCGACGTTCACAAAAATATTTTGACACGTGTCACAAATTGATTAGCAGATACGCTTGAATGCAGCCTGCCCGGCCTTTACGTGAAATGGACGAGGTGGCAAACATTATGACTCAACATAGTCCAAATTTCTACGCGATCAATAAAAGAAGAGTATATCCCAGAAGAAGCAAGAACAGCATATTCCTAGATGAAAGGGCTTGAATAGTATTGTTTTAGAAATGGCCATGGCGGTGGCCCGGGCAGCCATGGTTCAATTCCGTAAGGATCTTTACTCCGGAGCAATTCTTTGGCAGAAAAGAAAGCATTCTATGCAATCCATGGTGCCCCCTAGATGTTTTGCAACAGTACCATCTTCATGCTGGGATCGCCCTTACTTTCATTCTCTACTAGGAGGATTGGCAGATCTTGCAAAACCCATTCCAATAAGGGCACAAGACGTCAAAATCTTGAGTACTCCTGCCGAATATTATCAGTCAATCAAAGAAAGCATCAGTTCCTCAAGAGAACGAGTAGTAATGGCCTCCCTTTACATGGGATCAGGTCAATTGGAGCAGAATTTGGTAAGTCAAAAATATTTATTCTTTTCCAGTTTCAGCCAATCGTCAAATTGGTCATTCAGCTTTGTGGATACAAGGAAGATGGAAAAACTTCTCAAATTGCATATTTTAGCCTTTGTAGGTTGTTTGAGCATTCTGTCCTAAAAATTATAGGGTTCGTTTTCCTGTGTGCTGCATGCAAGAGTGGTCTGATTAGTTTGAAATTAAACATATTGCATTGTAGTAATAAAGTTCACCTCGGCAGCTGGAGGTACTTGCAGAAACAGTGAAGAAGCGTCCAGAGTTACAAGTGAATTTACTTTTTGATGCTCTAAGATCTACGCGCCCTGCCTCTCATTCTGATGGCACTGTATTTTCTAACAGTGCAGAAATGATTTCTAAAATTCTATTATCCTGCTGTAACAACTCCAAGGCAGGAGACAGAGTCAAGGTTTCATTATTTCAAACACCGGACTTATCCAAATCTTTAAAATGGCTATTGCCTCCAAGGCTGAATGAAGTGGTTGGTGTCTGCCATATAAAAGCATATATATTTGATGACAATGTGCTTATGACTGGTGCAAATTTGAGCACAACATATTTTACCAACAGACAGGATAGATACATGTGGTTTCATACTAACAAAGCATTGGCAGACTATCTCTGTCAGTTGATTCAAACAGTATCATTATACTCTTATAATCTTGGGGTGGAAGGCCAGCTAATGCCAAGCAAGTGCTGCATAGACCCTCTCAAAGCCCCAGTTGCTTTCCGCAGTCACATATCACAGGATATATTGGCTCTAACTTTGCCTGTAAGACCGGTTCAAGAAAGCAAACAAATTTTGGATGCATGTAAGCAGCATAACTTGTTACAGATAGGGGGAAAATTTTCAGATACATGGGTGTTCCCAACAGTGCAGATGGGGCCTTTTGGAATTTCACAGGATGAAGCATGCATATTGTGGTTATTGAATCATCTACCGAAGCACTCACACTTGTGTTTTGCATCGGCTTATTTCAATCTTACGCCAGAGTATGAGAGGGCTCTGCTTGAAGCTTCTTTAGATAACAGAGTGGATATTCTTACTGCATCACCAAAGGTATGGTTCTACCTCTTGTATTGAAGTTTATTTGTACATCATGTTTTTTCTCTTGGAAGAAGGTATTTCTTTTGTCCATGCTTAAGACTACTATATCGAGATCCTTATTAAGACTAAACATTGCCCACTTGGAAAGTGCCAAACAGTACTTGGAATTACAATATAGAGATTACGTGTAGGATAGCTTTTGCTTTGCTGAGAGCCTCATTCAAAGTTCCCAGATACTTTGTCTTGAATGCATAAAAGATAGCATACATTGTGATGTGCAGGAGTTGTGAAGGTCGCATTGCAGGGCCAAAAAGCAAGGCAACAAAATTGCCATGTTAGTTGTTGCCAACGTGTTATTCATGTTAGCTCTTGCTTGTACAAAGCAAGTCAATTTTCAGGGGTAAGCATTAAGGGGTCAACACTAAAATGTCTTGTGTGCAAGTTACACCTAGGATGTGCTGCCATATGATGTCTATTATATCTGTTATTCTTACACAATGCTGATCTCTTCTGCAGGCGAATGGTTTTTATGGATCGCCAGGCTTATCAGGATTTATTCCACGTGCATATTCTTTGCTGGAACAGCGTCTATATTATCGTGCTAGACATTGTCATAAGCCTAATTCCATGATGAGGTTGAAACTGAAGCCAAATCATACTCCAGGCTTGGACATAATGAAGAAACAGAATTACAACCTTCATATTTTTGAGTATTTAAGGCCAGGCTGGACATTTCATGCCAAAGGGTTGTGGTGTTCTTTAGATGAGGAGCCTGCTCCTGCTGTCACCTTAATAGGAAGCTCTAATTATGGATATCGGTCTAGGCAAAGAGACCTGGAAGCTCAATTGATGCTTGTTACGTCTGATTCTTCTTTGGTTGGTTGCCTTCAGAAGGAAAAGGATATGTTATTCTCTCATACAACAGAAGTACATGCTGCTATTTTCCGTGAGAGAGAGAGGCTTGGTGGGCCTATCTCTTCGCTAACTGCTCATGCACTAAGAAGTTGGTTATAGATATTGCAAGGTGAAAAAAAATTCAAGCTTCTTGCCATTGCTACAGTGTAATTACGTGAAGATGGTGCATAAGGTGTATAGTCATGAAGTTATGGGGACTTGAGGGGCCCAATACAGTGTGTGTGTGTATATATGAATTTATCTGTGCTGCTGACATGCAATTCTTCATCTAATCATTTGAATGTAGTTTGTCATGTAAGACCCTTATTTAACTTTGGTGATCGGGGTCTTTTTAAAATAGGTTTGAGGGTTGGACTACAAGAAATTTATGTAATACGTAAAATTAAGACAACTATCTTTAGTACTTCTACTGCTGGGTTACTATTTCTTTTTGGATGGTACTGCCACTTATTTTTTAGAGTGGAATTAAAAGAACTTTCTGTAGCACCCCTACGTACTTCTGAGACCCAAACATGAATCGAAACTGTAATTGTTTTAAGTTTTTGTGTTGTACACCATGGTTTGTGACCATGCAAACGGCGGGCGAGCCATGCCCGAGCCCTGCGCAGATTATCCCTAACAAAACTTGCAGCCCTGTACGAGTAAAAGTAGCACTGGATATGGAAGGTAAGAAAGATGAGAACAAGTGGCCACAACCGACCGACAAGGAGAGGGGGGATAAAAGGGCAACCGCGGTAGAGGCGAAGGGCAGGCTGGGGAGATGGCGAAGGCGGCAGCGGTGATGGTGATGGTAGTGGCGATGGTGGTGGTAATGGGGATGGCAGCGGAGGCGCAGAGGTGCGACGTGCGGGGGTTGCAGATTGCATATACGCGTTGCCAGACCGCCCTCTTCAACCCATCTGCTAGCGTCCGTAACATCGAGGCCTCGTGTTGCCGCCCCCTCTCTCGCAACTCCCGTTGCCTCTGTCGCTTGATTCCTCACTGGATCCTTGACCCCCTCTGGCGCCGATGTGGCCGCTCTCGTTGCTAGCCATGTCTACATCTCGATCCTTTACAATATGTTTTCTTTTAGTGGTTCCTTCTATTCAATAAGTTCGAACAAGTGTGCTCCTAGTGCCTGGAGCAATGTTGTTTCGTGTAAATGCTACTTTTCTGGTTTCTTCCATGTAAATGCTTGTGTGATTGTTTTTCCTCAATGGCTCTTTTTCATGTAAATGGTTGATTCCTCATTGGATTCTTGACCCCTCTGGTGCCGATGTGGCCGCTCTTGTTGCTAGCCATGTGTACATTTCGATGTTGGCACCTCTCCCACCTTGTTGTTTCATGTATATGATGCTAATGTCGTTCCTTTCGGTGTTTGTATTCGGTGTTTTACAATATATTAACGTGGTCCCCCTTTTTACCCCTTGTGTGCCTACATAATGGTTGTCATATGTTATTCTACTCTTGTACATGGGCCTGTTGTTATGCCTTGTAATAAGCCATTACAATGGCATAGGATTAGACAATTGCATGTGTTATCAATCGATTGATCGATCCCCTCTACCCACAAGACCTTGTATGATCCCCTCTACCCTACAAGGCACCACATGACCTAGTATGATCCCCTCTTCCCCAGAAGGCATAGTATGGTACCTCGTTATATTGTATTGCTCTTGTATAGCTTGCTATTTATTATACAGCTTGTTAACGTGTGACGACCATGTCTGTATAGCTTTGTTTACGTGATTGTTCCTTGCTAATGTGATTGTTCTTCTATAGCTTTTAACGTGTAGTGATCATGTTTGTATAATCTTATCTTATCTATAGCTTTTAACGTGTAGTGGTCATGTTTGTATAGCTTGTCAATGTGATTGTTCGGTAACGACCATGTTGTATAGCTTTGTCAAGGCTTAACCATTTTGCAATTTTTGAATGTGACGTGATTGTTCTTGTAAAGCTTGTCAGCCATGTTGCAATTTTGAAGTGGTCTCTAACTATGGTGACGACCATGTAATTTGAAGTGTTCTTTAAATGTTAATCTTTTTTCTTAAAACATGTTTCGTGTTCCTAAAATAGGACAACGAATGTTCTCTTACTTCATATTCTTTTACTTCCAACATTCAATGCATGAAGAAATGAAGAAGACAACAATTCAATACATACAATATATAATATTACCCTATAAGGAAAAACTGTGAAATACTTTTATGTTTTGCTAAAACTGTAGTCGAATCAATGATGTTGCCATAGTAGTGTTTTTATCGTCGATCTGTGTTGAAAGAAACAATTGCAGTAATATCCTGAGCTTAATTATCCGGATATGGCGATGAAACTGTTGCACGGTATGAACATTATTACCATGGATGTTAATACTAGTGTATTCATGGATGGTGCTTTAGTTGTCTTAAATGATAAGATTCATGCGCTTGGAAGCAAGCGCCAAATTATGGAGGAATTTGCGAAACAAGCAGATGAGCTTTTGGAGCTATCTGGTCGTTGGATCATCCCAGGTAACTTATGATCTTGACTTGTCACTAAATGATGAATTTGTCATTCTTCAATCCACACAGTTGCATTGACTCTGGCGTTACCCTACAATTCACTTGTTTTTGGCAGCTTTCACATTTTTGGCCTTCCTGAATTGGGTTTGTCTACAAAAAGCATGCCAAATGCTTCTATTATTATATAGGAAAACGTTTTCAGCATCTGCTACACAACACGGAAACATATCAACAATTCCTTGTTCATTTAGCAGTCTAGTGTTTTCCACTAGGTACTTGTACTTGCTCTGCTCCATAATGTTCCTATATTTCCCATTCGTCCCTGCTAAACCTTGTTGCCTTGTCACTGACTATCACCTACGTTTAGGGTATAATGTCTACACCATCTCTGCTTCCATACTGTGTTAAGGAAGATACCAACTTACAATCAGAAAGCCCATATCCAAGTGTTCCTTCCAGTAACGTTCACAGCTGTGCTCAGCTGGGTATAGCAAGAAAAACTAAGGGTTCTTCTGTTGTCATTCCAAATGCTGCATTCTTCTGTTAGCAATATAATAGTCTACATGACGGGCTTTTGAATCCAATTTTCGTGATGGTGGAATCACATCTTATTTCAAAATGACATGGAACATAAAGTGGTTTGGGAAAGAGCCCAATAGGGGTCTAATTAGACGTTACTACGACTTCCTCTAATAGACTAGGTCAACAAACTTGTGATACGACATCCTGACCCGAAATATATGTAAATTTTTCCAAACCTTTTATAAGTCTTAGCTTTATTTTGGCCTCTAATTCTTTAGAGCTAGCAAAGTAAGTATGTATATAGTTTGGCATGCCCCTGAGTTGTTTAATCTTTGTTTCTTCACTATTGCTTTGATATTTGTTCAGGTTTCATCAATACTCATGTTCATACTTCTCAACAGCTGGGACGTGGGATAGCGGACGATGTAGACCTGTTGACATGGCTACACGAGCGCATTTGGCCATATGAATCAAACATGACTGAAGAAGACTCATACATCTCTACTTTGTTATGTGGTCTGGAGCTTATACACTCTGGGGTAACTTATGATGTGTCCTTTTTAGAAACACTTCAGAAATATATGGTCGATCTCATTTTGTTTGTGTATCCTTCTCATTAGTTATATCATGGCCTTTTTAACTGTATTTTTCTGCTTGAAGGACTCTTTTTGTAACGGCATAATCATTTCATGGAGATGCACAGTGTTGTGCATCTGGTGTTGCATATTGTACCAAATCTTAGCTGGAACCCATGCCTATCTGTATGGTAGATAATCATGGTTTCAGAGTGCTTTAATAAAGGGCATATAATAATAATTTTCTGCACTCGGATAAGTAAAATATGCCAACAGCCAACAGCCAACAGTCAAGTGGTTTTATCTTCTTATGTTAAATTGGTTCTCATGCCTCGTGTGCATTCTCTTTCTTTATTCTCTTGCAATTCATCATTTGAGACATGATTCCAGGTAACGTGTTTTGCGGAAGCAGGGGGTCAACATGTTGTAAGCATGGTTCAAGCTGTGGAACAACTGGGAATACGTGCATGCTTAACACGCTCAACAATGGATTCTGGAGAAGGCCTTCCATCATCTTGGGCAGCTGAGACAGCAGACAATTGTTTGAAGGTAGCAAATCTGATGCTTTTTTTTATGAGAGGCCAGGTTCCTTGTTCCTCAATGTTCACGTAAGTTTTTGGTTAGTACATGAATGCTTAACACTTCACCACCTGGTATTCCTCAATACACGTGTTAATCACAGGTTATAAATTTGTTGGTTCTGGACGTCCTGTAAATATACAGTACAAAATATACATACAACAGTACCAGATATTCTTTAATTGCTTGAATGGATCCAATAGAAAATTACAATGGATTGAGAAATACCTCGTTTGTTAAATAGTTCTTAACAAAACAATAGAACCACAACCAAACCAAAGGAGCTATCAACGCCCACTCGCTAAACCGCATGTGAAGCTCTGCTGCTTTTTGTTTGTGGACATCTTAAGGTCTAAGCTCCTGAGAGTAGATTCCACCTTATTAGAAGCATTTGACCTAAAATGGCTTCTGAAATGCAGGATAGTTTTTCCACTGGAAGTAAAGACTATAAATCACCAGCACATATGGCTGCTTGAGTTGAGCCAACTACTCTGGTCTTATTTCTCTGTTTGTGCTGCTCATTTCGTTGCGTTGATTACAATCTCCGTTCTGAAATTGGTTGATGGGAGCATCTTCTTCATTTAGAAGCCAAATTATTATGACATGCACTAAGAATATGCTGTTTTTTGCTAATAAACTTGGTTTTGTATGACAGGTGCAAGAAAAACTTTTTAAAGAGCACAATAACAAAGCAGAAGGGCGAATAAGAATCTGGTTTGGCTTAAGGCAGATACTTAATGCAACAGACAAATTACTGCTTCTCACAAAGGAGGCAGCTGAAAGATACAACACAGGGATACATATGGTCAGCAATGAGACAACTTTATTCAGCCAAGAATGAGATTTCTCTAAGAATTGTAGATTTCAAGTTCTCTTCTTCACAACATTGAATGAGAATTACATGAATTCAGTGGATCACTTAAGTGTTTTTTCATTTACTGTTTAGTATTATATCTTTGCTAACAATTATAAAGTCTCACTTTGCCTTGTGCTTCAGCATGTTGCAGAGATTGCATATGAAAACCAGTGGGTATCAAGCACAAGAGGAGTTGAACATGGAACTGTGACCTTTCTGGATAAGATAGGACTACTTGGAGAGAACCTTCTGGCGGCGCATTCAGTGTGGCTGAATGGTGATGAGGTATGTATAGAGAAAGTAATTGCGGTTATTGTGTGCAAAATTTTTATAAAGAACAAGATTAAGGAATAGCTGAATAAGCATTCTAAATGTACTGTTATAATTTATGGGCAGTCCTGGCCCGTCATGTGAATATTATGGAATAACACATGGGTCAGGCTATGTGTTTTATCTTGTTATCTGGTAGGCAGCATTTCAAATAGCGGATTTAACAAGAACTTTTTACAATGGTAGCTTCATTTCCTTTCTCATTAACTGGCAACAGGGAATATACGATTTAGCATTACTTTGCCCCCTCGTTGATTGCTCATGACCATTATGTTAACCTAAAGATCAATATAAATCTGATACACAATATCTGGATAAATCGAAAGAAGAAATACATCCTGCCTGAAGATGATGAGAAAATCCTATTTGGCCTTGAAAATGTACCAATTTGGCTGGAAATAGAAAGAATGAGCGCGGAGTTGATATTTAAAGAAAGGAAATGCAAAGGCTGACCATTATCTAAGCTTGACCTGCAGGCAGATGTGACCTTGTTAGTTTGTCTGGGAATGAAATTTAGACATATTCTGTGCATTACAGAGAATACTAGTGTATGCATTTGTTTGCATAGAACATTATGTGACTCAAACCATCAACCACTAACATGTAATAGACACATTTTATAACATTGTCTAAAAAATATGCTGGAAGAGATTATAAATTTGTCTAATTGAAGGGAACAACCTTTAAAGAGATATTTCTATGATTATGTGATCATTTTTAGGTGGATCTTTATGCAAAGCATGGGGTTAAAGTTTCACATTGCCCAGCTGCTGCCATGCGTATGTTAGGGTTTGCTCCTATTCAAGAAATGCTTAACGCTGGTATTTGTGTTGGTATTGGGACGGATGGTGCTCCTTCAAATAACAGAATGAGCATCGGTGATTCACTTGTTTGTGTTCCTCCATGAATTCGAACAAATATCAACTTGACTTTGATCATTTTCTTCATTTGGCAGTGGACGAAATGTATCTGGCATCACTTATAAATAAAGGAAGAGCTTCTTTTTTAAAAGGTGCAACAGACCCAACATTGTTACCAGCCGAGACAGTCCTTATGATGGCAACTATAAATGGCGCAAAGGCAGTTCTTTGGGACAAGGAAATTGGTTCCTTAGAAGTGGGGAAGAAGGTATATCATTATGGGAATTGGAGAGGAGAATACAGATAATTTTAACAGCTGAAAATTGAATGCTGTTTTTCTTTGTAGGCTGACCTGGTGGTGATCAATCCCCGACGTTGGAGCATGGTTCCATTGCACGATCCGTAATATCTGAACAGAATTTCATTTCAATAAGAGTTTAAGAAAAAAGTGTAATATGATTATAGTGCAACAACTATCAAAAACACACACAAGACGTACTCTGGCATCGCCATTTCCTGCACGTGTCTCCACTGTGCACAACATAAGACGCTTGAAAATATCATTTCAAGCTTGGTATCTGCAGACACTGTAGTATTGTCCTCTTGAAAATTTAATATTTCTGACAAAGGATATTGGCATTTTGTTTCAGTATTGGAAGCTTGGTATCATCTATGCGGACTGAAAACATCGAGTCAGTCATGTGCAATGGGAAATGGATAATGAAGGATCACAAGGTTTTGACTGTTGATGAGGTGAGAGACAGTTTTTGGTTGTCGTGCTATTTTTGGTAGAACGTAGGCTTATTAGTTTAATTTTATGGCGCAGGAATTTATCCTTAGAAAGGCACAGCAACTAGGTGAAGGGGTGCTTTTGAGGGCAGGAATCAAACTGCCAAGGAGGATGGTGGTTTGCTAACAGCTTAATGACTTCATATTAACTTGGAAACCTGAACTTCACATGATCTTGAACGTGCTTGTAGAAAGAGAACTTGGATTAGTCATACTGGAAAGCTGCCTGGCGTTTATGGTTTTGATTTAGAGTCTAAGAAAAGAACGCATGTCTATTGATAACCATACATTTCATGCACAATAACTGCATTTTCGCTGGTATGTGTAGTTCACTTCAACATGCCTATTATTATTGCCAGGAAACCATTTCTACATCTACTGTGAATGGCAAACGGAGCACTAAAATTGCTTTGCATCTTGCTTCCATTTCACGTTAATCCATTCTCGTGTTATCTACATTTGTAGATATTCGAACAGTAGGAATATAATGTACTGCTAGTCTTATTATAGCAGCAATTTTTCTTGCAGGCGAAGGAAAGGACAAAGGAAGTGTTGTCCTCATGCAGATGAATTAAAGTGTATTTGAAACTTCACATGGTGCGAGTTCCCTAAGCTTATATGTAACCGTATCGGCGAGATGGCAACATCTCTATGTTGTAGGCATACAAACCCATGCAAGCTCAGCCCTATTCAAATAGCCCTACCGACTGGGATGTTAGATCATCACTTGTAGGGAGACAACCATTGAACCATGATAAGATAAAGGGAGCGCAAGGGGTATGTGTATGTCGGTGTGAAAACTCATACAACCGATGTCAAGACAAGTGAGGTCTGTTTGGGTCTGGACGTGGAGTACCCTCCCCCCTCCGAAGGTTCGGGTGCTCCTCTGGCAGGTGGTCCACCGGTGTATCAGAGTGAATGTCCTGGTGAGCAGGTTTAGGCCCGGAGTGAGTCCTGTGTGCCCTTGTTGCGGTCTTCGCCCTGAGACCGTGGAGCACTGTCTGGTCCTCTGCCCTCATTTGCAGGCAGCCTGGGATTGGGTTCGGGCTCGGTTCCAGGTTCGGCTGACCAGCCAGCAGCTGCTGCATTTATATCCAGGTACCTGGCCCCTTCTGAAGAAACAGGCCTTGCACGTATGTGTGGCTTGGTTGGTGTGGCTAATTTGGAAGCGGCGGCGGCTGAGGATTTTCCAGGGGGT
>JAANSK020244399.1:0-13960 GCA_011763485.2 Isoetes engelmannii
TCGATATCGGCATATCTATAGACAAAGGCCAGGAGCAAGTTTTTAAGCCAACTTATTTGTGGTGTGCTATGATGGATTTCGTTGGGAATGTCCTAGTAAAAGTTTTTACATGTTAAACTTGAATTAACATAATTTGAGCCATGGGTCACATGCAAATAAAACAACGGAATAATAAAGATGATTTGTTTCGAAGAGAATGCAATGGTTGAATTTCGAGATGGTCATCAAAGACCCATGTTTCTCAAAGCATTAAAAATTCTTTTGTGGTTATGATCTCGGTGCTACAGAAATTTTACAATAAAATAATTGAGATAATTGCTTATAAAAATTCGTTGGGAATGTTTTAAGAGGCCCTGGTATAATTTGTACATGGTCTCTAAGTGACGACTTTCAGGAAACTACTGAATGTCTTGCATTAAAAGCTTGTTACGTCCATAAGATGAGATGAGCTTGGTAGATGAGTCTGTTTGAGCAGACCTTTGGGTCACAGAATGAAACGATTGAATAAAACATCAAAAATAATTGATAAGTTGGTTATTGGAATGGTTGGACTTCCAAAAAATTTCTAAATGTCCAAGTTAAAATTGACAGATAGGCCACAAATATGTCTAAAACAATTCAAAATGTTGGCATATTACAAAGACATAGGCCTTGATAAGAAACATTGGGAAACACGCTTTTGAAGTGTAGAAAAAGCATCGAAACTATTGTTTAGAAGAGCATCAAATAATGAAAAAATCATCACATACCTCCCAAAAGAAAAAAGAAAAAAAAAAAGACGGGGGGGGGGGGGGGGTGTTTGGAAAATAATGGTGAGCGCACTAGTCTTGCTTCTTAAAGCTAATCTTATAATGTTTACGTACTTTTGACATGGAATTTTTTTGGAGCAGTGATGGATATTGTTGCAAATTCAGGCGTTGTATCGACTTCAATTGGTGATGTGACAAATACAATGCTTTGGATTCATGGACAAATATCAACCATGTACACAATTTAGGTGATGGTTGTTTAGTTCTGGCCTCAAAGTTATGTTATTTCAAATTGTTTCATCATAATTCCAAATTGGAAAGGTTGCCATATGCGTTCTTTAAAAATCTCTAAACTTGGGTATATTTTGTATGAGATCCTCATTCCAGTTAGTTGTATCAAATGTGATAAAATGGTGTATATACGACTGAAGAATGAAAAGAGTAAGGCGGAAGCAACCTAGCTAATCAACTAAACGAAATGAAGTGTGACTAGTCATGCCATTTTAGCAATAGATGCTCAATGTCATCAAACACGTGAAGTATCATATTCTAGCATCCCCCTGATGACTAACGTGCGTAAGAGCTAACAAAACAAACTAGAAATAAATGCCCCGAGATCAAACATTGCCTGGAAGGTCTTCATATGAAGCAAACTTAATATCAGAAAACTTTTTGCTTCATGGAAGAGAGAGAAGCACAAGATGAATATCCAAATGTACATTGCCTGCTTACTATATACATAAAGGCAGGCTGGAAACTAGATGCAAAAGATTAAAGATAAAAAACTGGTACCAAATCAAAAAACATAGGAGCTTCTTTCTCAATTAAAGCTGTAAAAAGATGCTTAGTAAGTAAGATGTGCACAATGTATGTAACAAAGTCAAGTTTCATTAGTTGAAATAGCTAAATGTTCATGGAATAAATTTGGCATGCATTAATACATTGCTAGTCACATTTGAAATTTATTAATGATTAAATATCCGAATGCGCTTCCATCTGACTCAATTTTTGTTTTTGTTTTTTTTTTCTCCCCTTTTTTTTTTCTGTTTTAAATATGGCTTCGTGATTATGTGCTTGTATATGAATGGGCATAGTATTATAAAAAGGTAACATAATTATGTCTCGAGAATAGTTCGCATTTCCTTGTTATTTTCTCATTCTCTTTCTTCAGGATATTGACGTCATAATTGAGATAATGTTGGTTAGCTATTGCAGATAGTTGCATGTCATTTTTGGTATAGGAGAATATATTGTGGCCAAGACAATATGATTGAGAATTCTATCATCTACCTTAACATGACTAGAGCTATGCCAATCAGCAACGCAAAGTGCTATTATATGTAAATAGGCTTTTGCTCATCATCATCAATACATAAATTTAAAAAAGAAATCTTTAAGAACTTGCAAATCTTTGTTTCTTTTAAAAAAGGATGCTCAAAATGGTTCATTATTTTCCTAAGGAATCAAATCACTATTGTCTGTTGAAGGAATACAAGAAATACAGTCTGGAGGATTTTGCAATCTGACTATCTATTTTTATACATTAACCAATATATGCGCTTATGTATCAGCCGAGTCATGAGTCATGAGCAGCAATTACAGAAGACTTTCGACATATGAGCTAATATATCAGTTGGAGCAACAATTACAAAAGGCATTGATTCAACATTTTCTCTACAGTTTTAGTCCATTGGGAACAGACAACTACAACTAAGTAACATGCTGATCTCAATGACATTAAAGCTTGAACATAGATATGTGAGCTTTTAGTAACTCTTTTTGTTAATAATGCTTTGGTAAATGTATTTTCATTATTGACAACTGTAGTACTCAATGCATTGGTAGATGTAATTATGTTTGACATAATATGTGATGATATTGTAGTTATTCATGCTGAATCACATGCCTTGCTCTAAGTAAATGGTGTTTGTAACTTCAGTTTTTTATATTACCGACATTTACCTTGAACTCACCATTGCAGGGCCATCCTAGAGCTAAATCTATACTATTCTCATTAAGAAGTTCAACCTCTTTTCTATATGCAATTACCTTTTCAATATGCTAAAGTAAAGCTTTCCTCTTTTATATAATCATTTCAAACTCTAGTTTACCGCATCGTATACCCCTCCTCCCTCCCCAACCACCCAATCCTTTGCCCCCAAGCCTGTCATCGCATCTTGAATACATTCATCATCGCATCTTGAATATATTCTACTTCACTTTATTAAAAAACGTCAGTCTTTTCATCATCGCATCTTGAATACATTGTACATATCACATGGAAGTCAATGCACTACCTCGGCGTGATTATTTCGATTTTATGTAGTCAATGCAATACCTCGGCGTGATCATTTCGATACTATGTAGGAGTTGTTTTGGATGTGATTATCCATTACATATGGCAGGTCTCGACGTGATCATTTCGATACTATGTAGGAGTTGTTTTGCATGTGATTATCCATTACATATGGCAGGTTTATATGGCAGGTCTCGACGTGATCATTTCGATACTATGTAGGAGTTGTTTTGCATGTGATTATTCATTACATATGGCAGGTTTAAGGTCTCTACTATGTAGGAGTTGTTTTGCATGTGATTATTCATTACATATGGCAGGTTTAAGGTCTCTAATACAGGAACAGTTAATCATACTTGAACCATGACTTAAGGGCAATGGAATTTTAAGGTCCCCATTACTAGATTGATATTGGCCAGATTTGAACTCATGACCTTGGGGCAATAGATTTTTAAGGTCCCTATTACTAGACCGATATTGGTCAAGTTTGAACCCGTGACCTCGAGTGTGGCGGTTTAAGGTCCTGCCACTAGACCATGTCAAGCTCACCTTGGTAGTCTAAGACAACATGCAATTATTTTTTTCCACTTCAAAAACTCAACACATATGTAAATATCCTGGTTTTTACAAAATTTGTTATACCTATTTGAACTTGTTACCTTCAAGGCTACATCTAATGTAGTAATTTATAGAGAGCAAATATATTGCATAAATCAAATCTTAAAATTGAAGTATCGTTTAAAGCTTACATGATGTCAAAATACATGCTCACTTGTCACAGAAAGCTCATTGGTTTCAGACTTTGGTAGAGCCTATTTTACTGTATGGTTCTAAAGTGTGGGAGCCTGCTATTAGCGCTACTGCTTGGGAGAGCTTAGAACGGGTGCAAAAGTGCTTTCTTACTTGCAGTCTCAGAGTCAAAACTACGGTGCCCTATGCTATTATTTTGCAAAAGACAGGTTTTGGCCTCTTCAACATTCTGCCATGAAGCGCCATCTCCATTATATCAGCAAGGTGCATCACGTGGATGATGATAGATACAATCTTCTCGTGCTTGCCATGGCTGAATCTCCTCAGCGCTTGAAACGGTGTTGGAAAGAGCATTGTAATGTATGGTTTGCTCATTGATCTATGCAACCGGACCACTGCATGGTGCTTGCCAGTTCTAAGCTTTTGGAGCAATATCTCGCTAGTCGCTTTTTTTTAAAAATATGGAATGCAGTTACATTGGCTCAAGTTGAACCTGGTCACTACCATGCACGTATAAACCCCACTTTGGCACCAAGACCACAAGCTTATTTGCTTGCTTCCTTGTCCAAGAAAACATTTGTAGCTATTGCATCAATTCGCACTGGGTCCCACAAGCTCCGAAGTGAGACAAGTAGATGGGAACGACTGCAATTGCCATGAGAAGCGAGATTATGTGCATGTTGCCTGTTACAGGTTATTGAAGATGAAACCATACTCTTCTAAGATGTCCTGCTTTTGAGATGGTCAGGAATCGCTATTTGGCCTTGTTTTCAATGAGCATCTTCAATTGTTGAGCCCTCAATAGTCATGATCTACTTATTTTTTCCTGATTGTCTAGTATCATCATTACTACAAAGGTTTTTCCCTTGAAAGCCTTTCGAAGCAGGGGTTTTTTATTCCTAGTAGTAATGATTGTACTAGACCATTGTATGGGTCCTGTGATCTCTTGGTCTTCGTGGACGTTAAAAAAAATCTATTCTATTCTATTCTATTCTATTCTATTCTTCCATCCAGTTAAATAGACAGATAATATATACTTTTGAAACATGTGTTGTCATGCTAAAAATTACATGCTGATGTAAAGTAGATTTCAGCACAAATGTGCTAAGAAAACAAGTACATAAATTCTTCAACCAAAGTCGACCAGGGAAGAGTGCCTACTTACTTGCTATAACTAGGCTAGAAAGGTTATTAGAACCATTTAGAAAAGCAAAAAGCATTCCAGTCCTCTCACAACATGTGAAATGGTTTTCTAAAAAACTCAGATGGTTTTCCCATGCAAAGTTGGAGCAGTTTATTGGCTCTATGAAAGGGTCTTTGCTAAGTTTCCAGCATTAGGTACCTAAATCACTAGCTATACTGGAGTACGTCGGGGCTGCCCTCTATCTCCTACACTCTTTGGCTTGTACATTGACCAATTTGAAGCATGGATTGATCATCATTGTGGTAGAGGCCCACATTTAGCACACTATATCCTCCGGCAACATATGTATGCTGACGATGTTTCACTTATAGCACGTATAGCTATTAGTATGCAACAACATTTACATGCTTTGCACAGTTTTTGCGAGAACACATGCTTGCACATTAATCTCCAAAAGACCAAGGTTTTGATAGTTCAATCTTTTCGCAATCTTCTCGGTTTAAACTTTGCATTATAATAGCAATGAAGTTGAAGTTGTAGATAGCTACAAGTATCTTGGTGTAGAATTCTATAAGACACACTTTGGGAATAGTGTATTACCAATTGCTGGCTGGAGAGCACTTTATGCAATGCAAAACAATTGTTTCCGTGTGAAGATTCACGATCCTAGAATCGAAGCTGTGGTGACGATGTGAGGTTAGAGCAGATGATGGAGCAAAAGTGCGCTAGGTCTAGGGTTTAACCTTATATATATTCGGGTTTACATGTTGGATCACTTGGCTCCAATGGAATACATCCACGTGGCATTGCACCAATGGGGTGCATCCATGTGGATAATAAGCTTTCATACATGACGTTCTAAATATTTCATATGTGTTTTGTGTATAAATACATGACACATCACTATGAATAATTAATGGTGCATTAATTATTCATAAGTTAGGGTTAGCTATGTTAATTCATTAATTGTTAAGGGGGGAACCTAACCCTAAACTCTAATTCGAGTTTAGGGCTTAACCTAATATTAAAAGGGGCTAAAATACTAAACTAGTTACTAATACTAATATAGATGACATGGTCCAATCCGATTGGGCAAGAAGAACCTGCCAAAAATAGACTTAATCAAATTAGAGCTCCATCCCAATTTGCCCCAAATTGTTTTGGGGGAGGAGGAGGAGCAGCAACTTGTTGAAGGAAGATGAATAACCTTCGTGGTAACGGTTCCAACGCAGATAGCGGTTAGCAACCTGGATAGCTTGTATTTCTAGTTAGGATCTGATCCTTGGTTCTTTAGATGGATGATTAGTTCTTATATCCTGAGCAATTGAGGTTATGAGTGGATGGTAGTTCTCTACTGCACTCCTTGTGCTTGTGGGATACGGGTGGGTAGAGACCTAAAAGGCTATTAGATTATAGATGCTCCTAGCTAGAACCCTTAAATCCCAATAAATGCGGCCTGTGGATAGAGCCCACCTGGCTGTAGATGTTATGATGTGGTTGAGCACTAGACAACGGACCTTCCCTAGTGATAGTGTTGCCGGGAAAGGGGATTTGCCGTATTTATATGATGGGAGCATCATACATCACATCATACATAAGGGTAAGTTGTGTAATAACTTGGCCTTGCCTCTACTAGGCGTGATCCATCTCAATATATATACAAGTCCCTAGGGTGACTTGTATAGTGACGTGGCCATAGAATATATGTATCCTTATATTGTAGTGGAACGTCACAAAATGGGAAAGGTAGAGGTCAATAGTAGTGAGCGCCAGCACATGCGGGTGCACATGAGTTGGCTCGGGCGCTCCGTCTGTGAAAATTGAGGAAGATAGACCATTTGGCAAGGGGGCACATTATTGCGATGAACATGAATTAGGTACTCTTGGTTTCGTGCATTCTTGCTTGCTTTGCTTTTCTCTTTTTTTTTTTCTCTCTTTTTCTAAAGGATGTCAAACTCTATTCCATATTCCACAAAAGATTGCAAAGACAGGAATAAAATCTTATCAGACAAAGATAATCCACTGAGTGTCGCCTATGCAAGGGGCAATATATCCAAATGCTGCTCAAAAATCAAGCGTTTCTTCTCAGGAGCAAGCTGAGAACATAGGTATGCCTTCAACAACCTATCTTGCACCTCATGAAGCAGTTGGTCAACAGTAATTGTTAAGCCCTTGAAGATGCACCAACGTCGTCTTTTACAGATAGACCACTAATGCCAAATGAAAAGCCTGCTGCTGCAACCTGTTCCAAGCCCCGGGGGGTGCAGCTAATGTAAAGTCTATATGGCATGTGCGTGCATACGGTCAACAGAAATTACCCCTTATACAGGCTAAATAAATATCCCTCATATTTCATATACCCCGACCATATCAAGGGGGAGTCACCTATAAGCCCCTCCAAAGCCATGTGCAAGCACCTAGAGGGGTTCATTTTAGGGCTTCCATGTATATATACATAAGGAAAAAAGTACTATAATTCTCTTAATTCCTTGTACATAAAGGGGAGGGGGTGCATAGTTGGCAGAGAATCAAACCGTATGATACACAAAATCCACAAGAGAGATGCACTTGTATTATGCCTATAAACCATTTGGGTGTACACTAAGAGGTTTTTTATTGCCTTTTAGAGACGCAGATGCCATATCCAAAATACGTATAGGTGAATCCCCTGGGGGAATCCAAACTTCTTTGGCATTCTAGTTGTACCTGAATTGAAATGTATATGGAGAGCAACTTAAGCTAAGGTTTCTACTTTGGCATATACTATCAGATGTATGAATTGTATTTAGAAAAACATTGATGATTTTCTGCATTGCATTTGAGAACATGGAAAAAGATGTTTGATCTACTGCATCATTCTACAACTTACGTTATGTAAAAACTTGGTCAGTATGCAGAAATAATGTTTTCATGAGATTGTATGGGAGGGGTTTCGTAATGATGATTTGAAGTATAAAATCAGGTATGTTCGAAGCAACATTCAAATACTGTATGATAGGGGTTTTACAGTTAAAAAATGGTGTATATAGGGGTTCTTTGGTCACCTTATACAGCAGGTGGCATATCCCTTATCAAGAAGGTGGATCCTCTGGGTACCATATTTCCTTCATATCCATACGAAAATCAAGAAAAAAAATACCCCCTCCCATATTATACATACGGTTTTGGCCTCAAAAAAAACCCCTCCCCTACACTCACGTGTTTTCTACGTTTTCTTCTAACTGCACCCCTCGGGGTTCCAAGTGGGAGGGTAAATTGCAAGAAGCAGCTGCTGACTAATCAAGACCACATGAAAGAGAAATAGCAACCACAACCAAAGTAGCCAGACCTTGGTTGCATAGGAAAAAACAATGCACAATAGTTTTAAGTTGACGCTTACACAATGGGCAAACAAGGAGTAAACTTATGGACCAGCACATTAACCTGTAGACATCTATGAAGGATCTGCCACTACAAGGCAGAGACTTTGGGACGAAGCAACTTATCCCAAGCCTAGGACCACATCCGCTTCCACTGAGGAGGGGGAAGGCGAAGATGCCAACCAGCTTGAAGGGAAATAATGTCAACGTCAGCCATCTTTTGATATAAAGAATGCACAAGACGTTGTGCGTTAAGAATTTGGGGACCAATTCAAATAGGCACATCAGCTGGTTGAGAGGGAGTGACCGGCAGAATATTAGCCATCTTTTGCCAAATACATCTGTCCCATCGATATAACAAGAACTTAGTCTGAAAAGCGTCCCAAGGCAGCAAATGACCAGCCTCGTATCAAGCATCAACTCTGAGAACGCTAGCCAACCTCCAACGCTGTTGAGTCAATGGATGTACAATAGCACACAGAGGCAGATGATTATCCAGAGGATCCGTTCTTCATTTGCTTTGATTGGGTGCTGCATTGAGGAAAAACCAGTATGAAAATGAAAAAAAGACATAAAGCTGTTGAAAATGCTGTCTAGATTGTGATAGGAGAAAAAAGCATGACTTTTTTTATAAACAAAGTACAAAGCACTATGGATGGCCCCCAAAATGCCATGGGCAAAACGAACATACATATACAATACAATGTAACAAAACAAAGCTAAGCAAAATTAAGTTTATTTTTCTCTCTCTAGTTTCTCTTTCTCTCTAGTATCTCTCTCTCTGTTCTCTCTCTAATCTCTCTCTCTCTCTAATTTCTATCTATAGTTTCTCTCATTAGTCTCTCTATATATACTCTCTCCCTCTAAGGTTGGCCACATGATCAAAATTTTTTTATCTCTCATGCTATATGGCGAGAGACAAAATTTATATCGTATACCTCGAGAGGATTATGGGAGATCAGCATCTCTCGAGGCCTAACAGCCCCAGTTTGGAGCGTAATTCAAGCTGATTGCCGAATTTTTTCCCTCCAAATCCATTCCGATAAGCCTCTCAATATGGGATATTTCAATTCCAATATGGGATATTTCATTCTTGCGAAGCTCCAAGACATGCCAGATATGGGATATTTCACCATTCCAGAATAGACCTCTGAACTGTTGGTTTTAGTTTTATCAAGTCAGATCTGGTGCCGGAATTGTTGAATTGTAGCTTTAATCTACTCGGGTATCAACAGCAGCAGCAATTTTAGATGGATCCGCTGATTTTGGGAATGTTAGCAATGCTCAACAGGGCAATCCTGATTGGTTTATCAATGCAGAAATTTCTTTTGGACCGCATGCAAGAAGATGAGCTTGAAGTTCCTATTGCTATTGTGGATGGTGAAGAAGGCCTTATGGAAGACGAGAACCATTTCCAATTAACATCGGCCATTTCAATTCTGACGGCAACGGCTCATTTGAGAAGGCCATCAAGAAGATTCTGGATGTGTCCAGGACAAAGAACTCAATGGGATAACATTGACAATGACGCATGGAATTGCCTTCCATTATTCGATGATGACATGTAGTATCAGTTCTACAGAATGAAGAGGAGTGCATTCGAGAATTTGGTAGGTCTAATTGTGCCATACTTAATTAGACCAAGATAGAAAGTCAGACCTCCAGTTAATCCTAGGAAGGCAGTAGCTATGGTATTATACTTTATTGCTCATATGCCTTTGCATGTAGGTCAAAGGTTTTATGTTGGCAAGGCTAACTATCCAGAAGTACACCAAAAAAGTAACTTTAATTCTTGCTTCTAAGACCATGCTTTACAAGAAATTCATTGCATCACCCTCGGGTCAGAGACTTGTAGATATCATGAAGCAGTTTGAGGATGCCACAGGTCTGTCTAACATTTTTGGAGCTGTTGATGGTTCTCATATTTTCTTGTACAGGAAACCATGGAAGAAAGACAAAGGTGATGATTATTACAACAGACACAAGAGACATTCATGTTTCATGCAAGGTGTTGTTGACCATTCAAGGATGTTCCTAAATGTTTGTGTTAGCAGGACATGATCTGTGCATGACTCCAATCAGTTCAAGAGGAATCTACTATACAAGAGGCTTGCATCAAAGCAGATTCTGCAACAGCCTATTGTCCAAATGAGTGGCAAGAAAATAAATAGGAGAGGTGAGGTCCTTGATACCAATGTGACAGTCAACATTCCACCTTTGCTTCTTGGTGATTAAGCATATCCAAGTAGAAGGTTCTTGTTGAAGGTGTTTCCAGATAGCACAGGTCCTTTTAGAATGTTTAACAAGAGGATTTGCAAGGGTAGGTTCTGTGTGGAGACTGGTTTTGGTATAGTCAAAGAGAAGTTTAGGATCTTGAAGGCTTTGCCCATCCATGTTGGCAGGGCTTCTAAGATTATCCATGCAGCATGTGTACTTTGGAATTTTTGCGTAATGGAAGATTTGGGAATGCAGATGTTGGAGTTAGAACCAGATTTGTCCGAGGTTAACTACTATGAAACTAAGCAGATGAACAAGAGAATGAAGAAGGATGGTGACATTATGAGACGTGTTTTGCTGCAAAATAGGGATGGAGTAAATCTAGTTTGAACAATTCTGCAAAATAGTGTTACTTTCATGTTTCCTTTTGTGAACAAGTCTCATATGAATAGAAATCCAAATTGTTAAATCAATCTTGAAGTGCATTTTCTGTGGCAGTTTGTGGTTTGCAGTATTTTGATTGTAAGTTGTGGTTTGCTTGAAAGTTTTGTAGTTTGTGGTTTGCTATATCAACATGACTGAAACAGAGATAGAAATTGCAGAAGATTCAAAAACCTTTTTATGTTGAACTTTCCACGGAATTACATCAATAAATGACACACTTTCATGTGTTCATTTTTTGAAAACAAAAAATCTAAGCTAAAGCAGAAAACAAAAAGTCGGTCTTCAGACTGTAACCGTCCACACTTGATGCACAAACAAAGAGAAAATTAAGTTTGGCATCACTGTAACTGATGTTACAAGAAAGATTCACTTTATGTACCAAAAAACATCTGTATTTTCTTCACAGTCATACTACAGTGCAGTAATCATAAAATATTGCAGAAAACTAAATAGAAAGACTCAAAATCTGTCATGGAACTTCATTTTCTATTAATAAGAAAGGGTGGATGTACAGAAGATAAAAAGATCTTGGTCATAAGAAAGATTTCTGATCACAAAGGTAACAACTTTTTTATAAACAAAGAACTGATAACACAAATTTTTTTCATAACAAACTGCCCTAAGGCAGGCTTCACCACCCAAAAAAAAAAAAAAAAAACACAAAGGAGCTGGTAGCTGAGATCTTCAACAGAACTCGCAATGGAAGGTTGGATTCCTGACTTCAACTAGCGCCCACTTGCCATGGTATTCCAAGTAAATCAGCTCCACATGGGCTCTTGCCCGGGTGTTCTTTTTCAGCTTCGCCCAATCCAGCAGCCCCTGATCAAGTGTAACCCCTTCCATTTTGGAATAGCCTTTGATGACATGTTGGTTGGCCGAGACATGATATTTCCTGCACCTCAAAAAAACTTCGACCTTGTTCTTAAGGTCGAAAGAGAAGGGGAAGGAGTCGAAAGTAGCTTCAAAAAATTCAGGCTTAGAGTCCGAATTTTCTTCAGCCGAGCTATGGATGGAGGCTGGGGCTGAAGCACCACTATCTTTGCTTGAGGAAGCCATGCAGTAAAGTGTTTTGGAGCGTGAGGATTTTTTTGGGTATAATTCCCTTACATGGTGTAAGATAATTATGACCTCGATTTTCTTAATCCTAAAATTGGATGTTATAAGAAAGTTACAAGTTTCACACTGCCATACATTCTCGAAAAGGAATTTCATAACTATTGTACATTTAGACACCGTGAAGACAAAATACTTCTTTTAGAATTAACATATTTGTTAAAGAATCACTAAAATAACAGAAAGTGCAAATATTCATTGGGAAAAAGAAATTAGAAGTACCTGAATTTAAAAAACTTAGTTTGTCTGCTTAGTTGCAGCAATTTTGGCAATTTCAAGTAGAGTATCCTTTGTCATATGGCAGATGCTTTCTGTTATAGAAGCCATTGATTGTACAATCTTCAATGTGTTTGATGATCTCATAGTTTCTAATTCCCTGATCAGTTCATCTTTCTTTACATCTCTGGCCATCATGTAATCTAATTTCCTTTTCTCAGTTTCCCCAAAACTACTGGCCATGTTAGAAATACCAGAAGCAATTTCTTCATCAATTTGCACCCTTGATCTTTTCCTGGCAGTAGGTTTACCTGCAACTCCTGGTTGATTGCATGTAGCAGATCTTGGACTAGTATCAGAAGGATTGCAAGTACTGGGGGTATCTTTCCTTTAATTTTTGTCTTCACCATTTGAATTGTCTTTTCTGTTGTTATTTTCAGTTCCTATTGGACTAACTGGATTCTCTTCTTCCAAGTTTACAAATTCTTCTTCTTCAAAGGCAGCATTAGTTCCCATAGTCTCATAAAAAGCTTCAGACATGTAAGAGTTCGGGTACATACCAGCATCCTCGAAAGCTTATGCTCCAAATGCACCATCATCTCCAGCACCAAGGATGTCCCTATCATTTGTAACTCTATGTTTCAAATCTTCCATCACATCAATCAAGGCCATGCAGATGGTTCAGAACCTGTCCTTTGGGAAGCCTCTTTTTCATCCTTAAATGTTACCTGCAATTTATCCCATTTGTTTCTTAATTGCTTCAATTCCTCCAAACCATGCACATTTGCCTGAAGTTTAGTCATAATCTCTCTCCATTGAGTGGATGAAAGATTGATACTTCCATTATTGTGTACTTTGTACTCCTTCATCAAAGCAAGCATAGTGGAAATAGCATTGTCTGACCAATCCACAGGTGTTTTCCTCTTCTTGGATTGGTTCTGGACAACCGAGCTGCTCTCATGAACAATCATGGTCATTTCGTCTAGAGGCTCGGATTGCACTTCTCTTAAACTTTCGAGCTGCTCTCATGAACAATCATGGTCATTTCGTTATCTAGAGGCTCGGATTGCACTTCTCTTAAACTTGAATATCTCTGATCCTATTTTTTACTCCTAGTTCTACCATTAGAAGCAATTATAGGCTCAAAATTGATTTCCATGCAATTGACTGTGAAACTGATCGTCATTCTCTTTGTTCTTCGAGGAGGCATTTTCTTGCTTCTTGGTGGAACGAAAGGCTTTGATGCAATGGGCAAAGATGATCTAGTGGCTCTGGTCATGATCTTCAAATGCTGCAATTTGAAATTTCTGAAAATTTCAGATTTACAAATCCGGAATTGACATCACTATTACAATTCGTTTCTACAAATCCTAAAGGGGAAGATCAAGAATCACTTACCGGAATGCAGTATACGCGAATGGCAGCATTAGAGGAAAGAATTGGGAAGAATTGGTTCTTGGAGCCCGCCCTCCTTGAACAGGGGCCGGAATCGAGGACTAAAATTCCGGCCACCAGAAAGTGACTGTTAAATTTTTTAGGCCCGTTACCCTTAACGTGCGAAATAGTAGTGGAAAAGCCCCTAACGGCAGTTAGGGGCGTTTTATCTCTAAATGCAAGAGTCCACTAAGTGGACTCTCGCATCATCTCTAATAATCTCTCCTCTCAAATTGTC
>JAANSK020244410.1:0-13959 GCA_011763485.2 Isoetes engelmannii
AAGGCGTTGCACGCCATGCAGAGCAGTAGTTACCAAGCAGAGCTCTACGCTTGGGAACACCAGGCACGTCTCTTCAGAGCTATGGTGGAGCCAGTTCTCTTGTACGGAATAGAGGTCTGGGGGCCCGTCATCTCCGCCATCATCTGAGCTGACCTGGAACGGGTGCAAAAGGCTTTCTTGACACGTGCCCTGGGAGTCAAGCAGACAGTCCCGTACCAAATACTGCTCCAAGAAACAGGTTTCCTTCCGCTACAGAGAGCGGCAATCTGCCGTCACATCCTGTACTTCCAGAAAGTGGCACATATGGACGAAGACCGGCTACCGCGGATAGCCTTGGCAGTGGTAAGGGGCCCTCAACGTCTTAAAACCTGCTGGAAAGAGAAACAGGTACAATGGCTATCTCAATGGAACATCCAGCCACACAGGTGCGTGCGGGTTCGCACGAAGCGGGAACACGAAGAGCTGAAGACCTACCTTGGCACCTGCTTCCTTGGCAAACTCTGGGACAGGGAGGCCCTATCACAGGTCAAACTTGGGCACTACAGACATCAGGTTAATCCCACACTCGCCCGAGGCCCCCAGCAGTACCTGCTCACCCCCCTCTCTATGAAGAAGCGTAGGCTGGTCGCCTCCATCCGCACAGGGAGCCACCACCTCTGTATAAAGACAGGACGCTGGACAGGGGAAGCACGTGAGAGTAGAACATGTCGAAGCTGCCTCTAGGATTACATTGAGGACGAACAACATGCCTTACAGACCTGCCCCGCTTATGAGCAAATTCGGGAACGACACCCGCAGTTGGAGATACGAAGCCAGGCCCTCCATCTCCTGCTCAACACCAACGCTGTGGGAACTCTAGGATCTTACAGCCAGGAAGTGCTGGACGAACGACAACGGCTTTGTCCGGGTCACTTGTAATGCTGTGATTCTGTATACCAGCATTACCATTACGGGCACGATTTTTCCCATGTGGCTTTTTCATCCGGGCCGTAATGGGCGTGCTGTCCCTATTGTACAGGTCCCATAGGCCAATTGGCCTCCGTGGACGATAAAAATGATATCTTATCTTATCTTATCTTGTTTTAGGGCCTAATTTGAAAGACTTGCTAATTAAAGCTCCTGCATGCTAGGATGTTGATAAGCGGTCCTATTTCAGTTGTAATTTCGAGTTCATTCAAGGGTAATCAAGCTGGTTTTCCATGCGCTTTCTTCCTTTGTTTTCATGTATTTGAATACAATCATAGGTAGTTTTCAATCTTAGGTAGGATATTGCAACCTGAGTCAACCAATCACAGGTTGTTTTCAATCTTCAGTGGCACAAAAAATATCGCTTGATTGTATCACTTGATTGTTTCTCAACCCACCTTATTGGACTATTGCGTGTAAAGTGATTGATGGACTATTGTGTGTAAAGTAATTTGTTTTCAATCTACAGTAGCACAATCAATTATATTGCTTGATTGTTTCTCAACACACCTTATCAGACTATTGTGTGTAAGGTGAGCCGATAACTCTAGATATTCGTATTGGTGTCCTTCTATAGGCCTCGACTTTACGTGCCAAATATTTGGCGTCGAACGTGCAACCTCGGCCACACATTGGTTATCAGCCTCGGCTAGACCGATAACCTTACCTTCTAAAACCTCATCATCCCTTTCTTCTTTCGAGCAAACTAATCACCTGAATATAAGGCTCCCCATTTTGCTGGGCATGCAAAAATGTTTTCTCCAAGACCATTCCAGATTTCTCTCCTCTGAGCTGCCTCTTCAACCATTGAGAGAGAAAGACTAAGGATGAGGTGATGATGAAGCAATGATAATGACAACGACAAAGACCTGCATAAGCTTCACAGAAAATCTCAACACAATAAAAAACCATTTTCGTATTAAATGATGCCTACTTCTATGGCAGAAGTGGTAGTTCTAATATTATCATTGTACACAGAGCAAACTCATTATGAATCTCTTCAAAGACATCCCGCCTTACCAAATTATTGCCATATGCGCCAACTCATTTTTCTTCTCCCTGAATTATACCAACATGGAAAAGGACAGGAAGTGTAAAGTGATTTATTTTTTGGTTTTTGGCATTAGGTGAGAGGTCCAAGTTGGATCAGAGAAATCTTCAATTGGTCTCCTTGTACTTCTCCTCAAATTGTCTTTCCCACTCGCGGGCTTCGATATCCTGTTCTTGCATGTCCTTTTCCGTAGTGTATATAATTCGTTCCTTCCCTATGAATGTACGTCTTGCCATATCTCGAGCATTTTTGAGCTGCACTCAACAAACAAGACAGCTTAATAAACACTCCAGGCTATCTTCTTTTCCCTTCTGTCATAATTAAGGTCCATTACAGAACCAAAGGGCTACAATGTCTGTTATAGAATGTTTGACTGTAAATAAATGCACAACTTCGGAATTTACATAAATTGACAGTCTGCTTGAGATATAATGCATTACCTTGTCCTGTAAATAAGGAGGTGGACGATCCAAAAGCATTGCACGCTCCATTCGTGCACGATTTCGTTCCCTGATTTCAGTATTTTTCTTTTGCAACAGTAACCATCGAACAAAAGGAATCGCAAAAAAACCCAATGTGTATAACTGCATGCAAATCCATCAGCTTAATGTAATTGGTATCCAACAACAAATTCTTGACATTCAAAACATCGTGTTTATAACAAGAAAAACATCAAAATTAAGCCAAAACATCATGCCCTTTTGGCTACATTATCATTTGCACTTGAAGTGCCTATGACATACTTGAAGCAAGGGAAAAAACTTTGCAACAACTGGAAGAATGCCCCGCATCTGACCCACCATTGAAAAGTCACTGTTAACGATGTGAAAGATGTCAGCATTAACTATCAAACTGAACGAGGCTGCAAGCAAAAAGAGAAGACATTGCATACTTCAACAAGGTTCCCAATATAATAACTCCAAGGAGATTGAATGCTCCCAATCCAATGACCAATGCCCGCTCCATCTGAGTAGCTTTGCTGCCCCACAAAGTAAAAAATTTCTTTTATCATTGTGTTTAGGTAGATTCTACAATTCTAGGCAAAAAAAGTTGATGCTGTAAGAGCCACAACAGATCACTTATAAAGTGCTGAGAGGAATGTATGTCAATCACACATGCTACCACATCCGCTTGCCTACTTGGTCAAATTCTTACACATTTAACCCATGGCAGAAAGGAGGATTTTTTTTATCACCTGAAATTCCAGACGTTCTCCATGAAGTATGTAAGTTCTTCTTTTTTCTGCCCAAACCACGTTGTTGCTGTGCGCTGAACAGAAGGAAATCGGTATAGAATGTTGCCCTGAACAATGTATGGAGTGGATGAGGACCAAATTGCGCTATATCGCATCAGGTTACATACTTATAGAACCACAGTTAGAGACAGTTATTCTCTCATATGGCTATCAAGATGCACCAGTTATGCATATACCTTGCCATCGACTTCAGGCTGCCCATCAAAACGCAGAAGTACTGGCAAAATAAAGGATTCATCATCCTGCAAACAAACCAAGACATGCTCAAAATCACAAAGTACAACCTTAATTGTGCCTATTTACTTACTTCAGTGGAAGAGGAAGAAACATCAACAAAAGGAGCAAGCTCCTCAGCTGTCACTACTCCTCCCTTGTTTGCAATTCGGTCTCCAATCTGATAAATGACATAAGTTTGGAATGCAAAGTCAGGGCACTTCATTCTAAACACATGATCACTTAACAACAGTTTATTCAATTGGCATAACAATATGGCTAAATCAATGCCATAGACTTTTGCATAGACATCAAACATACATGACGTGGATATGCAAAATGTATTGCATTCTGCTGGATAGGTCTCAAACAATAGCTAGTTTAGCTTCTATAATGTCTATATGTAAGTAAAATACTCTACATCAGGAATAGAGAAATTTACAGGTCATTCTATAATAAGAACTACAAGGATCTCTTCACTATGAACGGAAATCTTCTTGTACATTAAGCCTTCTTCTCATATCTATAATATTTGTCCTCCATGGGAAAAACACTAAGGTTGTGAGAAACGAAAGTTGCATTTGTCTTTATGGACGTTCTGCAACAGATTAGATGTACGTACTGCCTTCCATCTGATATCTTCAAGACCTTCATTTGGATCGCCATCACCAAATACAAAAGAGAAAACCTACACCAATTCCAAAAAGAACAGTGTCATATTTTCCTTGATCATGCAAAAACTAATACAAGAACTTTAGTTGCAACTCACTGATTCGAGAAAATTCATGCCGCCTCCTCTTGCTCGCCTTCTCCGAGAATAAAGTGGGTCCCAGAACCTTCAATAGTGCAAAACCATACATAACTCCTCTAAATACTGCAAAATATTTATTCCTAGCAAGCAAAAGAGCATGTACGGACTTGTGCAGAAGTATTGCATCTTTACCATTATTTCAATCTTCACTTAGGCAGCTGGGTTTATCAATTGTCACGTATTTAGCCACTAGGGTGCACACGTTTTTAATACTTCAATATGGTGAATAGGCAAAAGCTGCAACGTTATTCATTGTGCTATATGACTATCAACATGTCATCTTATAACTGACCTCAACTTATAAGGCTTTTATCTATAATTCTAACTTTCCTTACTTCCTATTTATGAGAGAAACATTATTCTAGTCAGATGCTCACTCAGTCTCATGAGATAAAAATTACCAGAATAAGTCAGATGGACTTATGAAAAGATTGAAATTAGAACCATAGGATCTCTGGCTTGAAGCATATCCTCCCCGATTACTCCGATTATTATCTTCACTGTATAAAAAGATACATAACATCTGATATAGAATCTGCAGTTTCCATCTATAATAGCCAACGGTCCATATAAGTGAAGCTAAATAACATCAATTGATTCAGACCTTTTCATAGAAGTAAGAAGAACAAGAATTGAGCCATAAACCACAACAATTGATGCGAGAAGAGTTGTCCCAAATGAAACTCTTATGAGGTATTCTCCTGCAGCCTGAATGAAGGAGAAACACTTTTACTTCGCGAAGTTCTGTTTATACTACTTTAATAAGAAATGGGCAAAGGATGGAATAGATCTCACCTCACCTTAAGCTTGTTGAATAGGGGCTCAAATTTTAATCGCAATGATTTGGACAAGAGCTTAGATCGGTAATCTTTAGGGAAAACATAAAGCACATCGCCTTCATCTGAAACCTAGAAGTGACAAATAGCAATTTACTAGAGAGTGCATGAAGAAATTGAAGTTTGGCTACCATGCAAGCTACATGAAGCATCAAATTATACACCTCCAGAAAGCCCCCCGAGTCTGCTGCAAGAGCTTTCAATGCAGTTTCTGCTTGACTTAGCTTCAAACCTGCTCTTGTAGATACGTCCCCTACAGTGACCCTTCCTCCACATTCATCAATAGCTTTCATTGCATTATCTCTTACAACAGGAGAAAGTGCATCTGTCTCAATCCGTTTTCCAAAACTCAATGGCCAGCTGGACTTGTTTCCTCCTTGGGCTCGGCATTTCTGTCTATTGGTTGAATATTTATCTAATTCCTGCCATGAAGCTTTACTTTTATGTGACCTATGATGGTGGTAGAGTGGCCTATGATGCAACTCAACCACAGGTGAACTATGCAAAGGAGAGGAGCAAATGCAGCACAACCTTTTGTCAAAGAACTCAAGTTTTTGTTGTCTCGTTGACAACCTGTAGATTCTATTTAAATTGCTCAAAGACCTAGCCTTTCCAGAAAAGAAATTGCCACTTTTGGAATGGATGAAGAATTTTGGAGCTGGCAGCCCTTGATTCGCAGTATAAATTGAACAAATATCTGTTTGTCTGGGTGTAATGGATCTTCCAGCAACATTTTCTACCATCTGCATGGTTAGAATCCCCTTAACTTCATAAGCTGCAATGTTTAAAACAGCTCGACATATTACTATGCATATAATTAAATCTAATCCGCAGAACCTGAAGAGGTAATACCTGGGAAGAGAAATCCTGAGCGGCAAAACACACACTGCAAAAGAATACTTCATTTGCAAGACAAATTGAGCAGAGCAGAGCTGCATAGATTGGAAAACCAGAGGACGGGAGCATAAAATGACGTCCACATGGGAAATTTATTGAATTATCTTTTTGCAATGTGTTTGGTCCTATTTTGATATTGTCGAAATAAACTGGTCCAAATTTTTTAAGGGGAAAAAAAAAAAAAAAAAAAAAATCTCTCCAAAATACTCTTAGGTTTTGCTGAAATTGTCAAAACACCTCTGGTTTTAGGGGTATTTTTATGAAAATAACCATAACTTTAGTGTGATGATTCAAACGCTAGACGACCATCTTATCTTATAATCAGCCCGAACCCCGGCCACTTAACCACTGGTGCGGATTGCCGGGCTTATTTCTTTTTCTTCCTCAGATCTTGTGCAGTCTTCTTATTTCTCCATCTTCTACTGTTTCTTTGCTTCAGCGCCATCTTCTGCTTAGTGCAGTTGCTGGTTTCTTTGTGTTCTTGATCTTGCATGAGTTACCAGAAATTTACTATAGATCAGGTATTGCAACAAGCTTCCGCTCGAATGGAACGATATTTACGCCGCATGGAGCAGCAAAATTCCATTTCCCCGTTTACAAGGGCTCATACAGCGCCATCTTCACTACTCAATCGACGTGAACCACTTCCAGTTGCAACACCTATGTATGCTCCTCTGACTCTTGCACCTTCTGCTAAGCCATCTCCTGCAGGATCTCCAGATTGGTTCCCACCTCCATTTCTACCTGATCAACCCTTCTTTTTTGACGCTTTTTCTCTTCCACCTCCTGCTCTATCTCCACCACAAGCTTCTGCTCTAGTACAATACCCTTTTCACATTCCTCGGCCCGTCCATTACACTCAAGCTTCAATTCCTGTCTCTCTAGGACCTGCACTTGCATCCTTCTGTTTCCAATTATGTCCCGATATCTTCTTATCCCCAATCTTCTATTCCTCAACCACATAATACTAATCCTTTCTCTCAACCCGAAGTACATTCTTTCATGCCTCCTTTCTACTATTCTGTACCTGCAGTGGTACCTGCTCCTTCTGTCCCAACTTTCACTCAGATCCCTCAACCTATCCCTACACCTCTGGTTGCAGCAGCTGCGACCGTTGCTAAGGTCAAGATTAACTACCCTCTGTTTGGTACTTTGCACGACAAACCCTCCACAGAGCAAAGTGCAGTTGCACATCTTGGGGAGTTTGACTTTCTAGCTATTCTCAATGGGCACCACGATCCTCTTCTCAAGTTTCATCTCTTCAGTACCACGCTTCAGGGTCAATGAAAGAATGGCTCCTTGCCAATGAAAAGAACTGGAATGAATAACGGACTCAGATGCGTCAGGCGTTCTTGACACATTATAGTTGCACAGAGGATGATTCTCAGTTGCTTACATAGTTGGCACGCCAACAACAAAAACCAGCTGAATCGCCTAGGGAATTTGTTGATCGCATCCATTTGCTTGTCACTAAACTGGTCAAGACTCCATCGAATAGCCAGCTCTTAGCGTCAACCAGCAAATTCATGTTTATACTGAGCTTCAAGGACCAAAGACTCTGGAGGAAGCTATCAAAGCAGCTAATAGATCAGTCAATATTGCATCCAGAACACTGGTGGCTGAGGAAACTTCACATCCATTGCCTACTCATACTGTGCCTCCTCAACCAGTTCGATCTGCACCCTCCAGAAGTCATATTTGGTGTAGTCATTGTTCTGTGGCAGGACATCATGTTAACGAATGCGATGCACACGCCACTGCAAGAAGTGCAATATGAACAATCACTCGACTGAGGAATGCACCACGCCTCAGCCTCTTTCTTTTGGATCCAGTTTTTCGATTCAAAATACTAATGTTGTTATTGCACAGACTTCTACTTCTCGACACACCAGGGGTGTCACTTGTTTCCATTGTGATCAGAAAGGCCATGTTCTACAAGATTGCCCTCAACTGTCATGGTTCAAGTGCAAATTCCGGGCTCAAATCAAGTTGCTTATGTGCGCCTCTCTCCCGATCAACTCTGCAAGGCTAAAGGAAATCCTGGTCGTGCACCTAGGCACCCACTCCCTTTTAATAGAGGACCTCTTCCACCATGCCAGCCACAACAACAAGCAACTCCTGTGGAGCAGCAAATGGTTCAACTGTAAGGATCAGGTCACTCTCAATGAACCTGTCAGATGATCCTCCAATTAAGTTTCTGGTCTTAGCAACCACGCCCGTGCCAAAATTTGAATATCTGAGTTGGGAAACTCAACAACGTCTGAGGCAGTTGAAGCAGAGGCTAACTCTGAGTGGAATGACCCCCGAAGCTGTGTTTGCTACCACAAGTGCACGCAAGGGAAAAAAGCCTATAGATTTGCCTGCTGCTACTCCAACATTTCAAGAAGCTGTCAGTCATCTCCCTAAATTTTAGAGATCCCACTGCACGCCAACCCAGTCGTGCCATTGGAAGTTCAAGAAGCTCTCACCAGCACCAAATCACATTTACCTCTATCTTTCATCTTTTAAATTCTGAAATTACCTCAGCTTTCATCCACCACCATTCCTTCTGAACTTCTTCACTCTTTGTAGCATACCAAAATCACCCCTAGTCTTTCCACACTTCATTCCATCTGCCCCATTTTTTCATCTTCATCTCCACTCCCGACAGTATTGGTGGGTACAGTAGGCACGACAACCCCCACGATGGATGTCTATGTTGGCATGCATCGGATCAACAAAGTTCAGGTTGATGGTGGCAATGCCATCAATTTGATCATTGATGCCTTGAAGAGATGCTTGGGTCTGCGCTATCTGCATCCGCCAACATATGATATTAAAATGACCAAATGGCACGATCTCCAGTCCTCAAGGCATTATCAAGAATATGGAATTCCACATTGGTGAGCTGCAATGTAGTTCATCATCTCCCACCCCACTCTTCTTTCACACTTCATCCTTCGATTCTTCTCACGATATCCCATACGCAATTTCTCACGACATCCACCACAATTTCTCACATAACAGTTCACACGCAATCACACACGACACGATTTCATCCCCCTCACTTCATCACTCATAGCACGCTCTTTTCTGCATGATTTTGTGTCCATTTTCATCCACATGACACACTTCACGATTTCTCGCATACCACGATTTCACACATGACTTTCATCACGCACATTCACACAATATTTCACACGACACAATTTTCGACATGATTTTTGACACGCATTTTTTCCGACCTAGTACCACATTCTTGCTGACGTCACCATTGCCACCTCACACTCTCTTTTCCATTATCCGTTCCCTTCCTGTCACTTCCGCCCGTTCTTTGCCATCATCACTCTTTTTCCACGTGTCTCCATACGACGCTTGCCACCTCATCATTCGTACGAACAACCACTTCTCATCAATGCACCTCTTCCCCCCGATATAAATATTGTCCTTAGTTTTTTTCCTTCTTCACTCTTTTTCCACGTGTCTCCATATGATGCTTTCCACCTCATCCTTTGCACGAACGATCGTCTCTTATCAATGCATCTCTTCCCCCCGATATAAATATTGTCCTTAGTTTTTTTCCTTCTTCACTCTATTCTTGCGCCTTCTTCATCCTTTGCACTCTCCACACTCTGGCTAATCACTTCTTTTCGATCCTCCGTCCAATCTTTGAACCTTTTTTCGCCATGGCTGATCAAGCACACCTTAGGCTGCTCGTCCTGTAGAGTTTTTCCACAGTTTAGAGCTTCAGAGGCTGCAAACTCTAACTCCGGACGAGACCCGATTCCAAAGAGTGGGCTTGTTGGAGTTTAACATATTGAAATGGCCAACTTTGTACGAAGAGCAGCTGCAGGAGTTCGCAACTTTTTACCGGGTTATAGGTGATCTGGTGACTTCCAAAGTAGGCGGGAAGACAATCAAGATCACACAAGAGCTCCTCAATCAAGCTTTTCTATTCCAGCAGGCCTCTCCCTCTCTAGATCCCTCACAAATCTATCAAGCGGATATGACTAATTATCCGATAAAGCAAATCACGAAAGGGGTTGCCATCAACTACAAAACTCTGCCTCCTCATCTTGCACAATTAGGTCACTTGGTATGGCAAAAAGTAGACAAACAATCAATGAAGAATACACAATTGAGCAAGCTCATGTATCGCACTATCGTGCTTGCTGTCTACGGTGACACGCCCATCAATTGGGCTCTGCTTATCCAATCCAGAATGAACAAGGCGATCGTCCCACTGAGGGAGGATCCACTAAAATCTAGAAGGCACGCCTGCTACTTTGACGGGCATATACAACACCTCATCAACATAGTGCTGGGCATGCCCCGACCTTTTACGGGCCACAGGTAACACCAACAGAGCAGCTACATGATCAAGTTTCGGACTCCAGGAAGCAGGATAAGCCTACATCACAGGATAAGCTTCAAGAGCACCATGAGGAGGCTGAAGTGCAACAGGGAGCAGGGGCTCATGCGGAAGCTGAGGTAGAGAAACTCGACAGAGGCAAGAAACCTCAGGCTGCAGCTACTCCAAGACGCAAACGCACCAGTAGTGGGAAGGGGGCTGGACAATAAAAGAAGCCACGCAAGCTCAAAATTCAAGAGCCTGTCATGGCTGCCAGCCAGGAAGAAAAGGCTAAGGAAGAGGAGGAGTACCATTCGGTCTCCTCCGCACACAACATCCAGCCCCACGACGAAGAACATATGGGGGGAAATAAACTTATGGCCAAGGAGGCAGGCCAGGCCAAAGAAAAATCAATGGGACCCAAGCGCCATGTACATCATCCTCCGAATTATGTTGATGTCGAGGGCTCTGAAGCCACGGAGGACCCTCTCTCAAGTAAAGTGGTAGTGCAACGCCTACTCCTTCAAGGGCGGGCGTGGTTCCATCAGCTGGAAACTCAATGGGCCATCCAACAGGCCCAACAACAGGAGAACTTATTGAATAAGGAAGAGCTCGTGATGGCCAGACAAAGGGCAGTGGAGCTCAAGCACCAACTCTTGAGTCTCAAGACTGAGCACGATGCACATCACGCTCAGCTCACACCAATATGAAGATGACCTTACACCTTATGAAGCCCAAATTTCGGAGCTGAAGGCACAGACACTAGCTGCAGGGGACAAAGCAATACAGCCGTAAAAGGCTCAAGAGCCTCTGTAGGGACAAATCAAGGAGCTCAATTCCCAGCTTGATGCTCTCAAGACCAAGTACAATCTGATTGTGCTTCATATGAGGAGCAAATCCGAGAGACGCTCAAGACCCTGGCCGTGGAGAAAGCCTGTGCGACTACTTTTGAGGACCAATTGACCACGCAAGTGGCTGGTCTGAAAGAGGAAATCGTCGGGCGTGATGCCAAGGTTCAGGCTGCCGAAAGACATCTTACGGAACAATACGCCAAAGTTGAGGAGCTGCAAACAGCCCTCCACGAAAATGTTCCGGTGGATTCCGTTTCGAAAGCTGTACACGATGATCTCCAGAGCCGCTCCAAGGCCACCTTTCGCACGCTACAAACCGATTTGGCAAAGGAACGACAAATGATCAAGGAAATTGATGAGATCAATAGTGAACACGAGCAGAGGCGGCAAAGTATCGATGAATTTATAGTCACCCTGCCCCAACTTTGCCCCCAATTATAAAATACATATTGCATTCAGGCAAGAAGAGGTTTGGCTTCGCTGGTTGCAACTTGGTGGAGCACGGTAGAATCCTCTCAGCACGGCTTCCCTCATTCGATATTGGCCGGCTCTCTCCATTGAGAAAAAGGCTCTTTTCTGTACATTAGTTTATTTTAAATTCATTCCTTTGGAGGACCTCATGTATAACCACGATTTCACTATTTTGAACTTATTTTACTTGTCAATTTTTTTTTTAATTGGGGTTTTTAGCCTATGTTTTGGTCAAGATTTTGGATCCTCTTTTTTTGTTTTGTATATGTATTGGTGGCCATATTGTACCATTTTGTATGTGTGTTGAAAAAGGAAGGCAATAAAATCATTGCAAAAGGTATAGTAGTGTTTAATAGAAAAGACCAATTGTTGGAGCAATTTGCTCCAAAATATATCGATTATAATCATCAATGTTATGTACATGTGCAAGATATATGATACAAATATGATAACGTTTTCACTGACAATAATTATTTACAACCAGTTTATGGTCTGCATCGCTTGCTTTTCCTTGCAATTCTGGTCTGCCCCTTAAGAAAGCAGGCACTGTGTGGGGCCGATATTAGAGAATCAAATATCTGCAGTGTCTCTGCTGACACCCAATTCTCTTCATCCTCATCCTGCGGGTGCCATGTAGGATGATTTATGCTACACTCTACATTCACGCAACACTTGATCGGGTCATCGTCCACCAAACATATCTGCTCTTCCTGAAATCCTTCTATTACCTCCAAGGCCTCACGTATGCTTTTGATATAGATAGCCTTTGCTCCACGGCTTGGTCGAGGAACGCACCCACAATTATTTTGATCTAAAATGATGTGGAAATCAAAGTCCCTCAGCTCGGGAACAACTTCTTTGATTTCTAATATGTTGATCTGAGCATGGACGACCATATACCAATGTTTGCTTTGTCCTTCAGATGGCTTAACAATTTCTCAACACCCGGTCTTGGGTACACCCATTTGATCTTTGTCTCTAGAGCCCCTGTAGGAAAAGGAGGGGCTGCACGGTATTTTGCTTTGGAGAAGGTCTTCAGAATAACTCCATTAAGGTCGAATAGGATTAGTTTTTTGCTATTGGAATTGGCCTATTCTCTGCACAGTGCATAGTTGAAGTTAGCATTCAATTTTGATATTTCTATACAAAACGTACAAGGAATCGCGCTGCGCACGCGATAACTTACTCATGTGTGGGTTGTGAAGTTGCTTCCTCTTCCTTCCTAGACGCCCTATCTTCTTCAGCTCTGGCAGTGATAGTGTGAGTTTATGGAGGAACAACTGAAGCATTCTGCATAGCTGGTTCCTGTGGGTTTACCTCAGGTATATCCATAAATTGTTGCCCAAAAACGTCTCTCGCTATCTTATTGAACTTCTCTAGGCCATGCACTCTGTTTGTCGTAGGCCCCGGTGATGAATGTTCAGACACATTCTTATCTTCTCCCGAGGGACGTCTTCCATCAGATTTCGTCTTTTCAGAATCCTCTGTGTCTTCTTCCGTCTCTTCATCTTCAGAGTCAGGTTTTCTTACCTCTAAGGTTCTATAACTATTTCAAGTGCCACTGGATTGATTCAGCTGATAATGATCTTCAAATAAGGTAACTCTCATCCATGATCAATGAGGTGACCCTAACTACGTGTGGTTGGTGAAAATAGGTACTTTTTGCTCTATAGTAGTCACTACTACGGAGAAGAAGGTCTTTTTCCTATAGTATCCACACTGGTGAAGAAGAAGAGCATATAGCTCCTATGGTACACCCTCATATGCTAAGTTAGGGGCTCCCTCCTCTCTTGGACTCAAATTCTTCCTATCTATCCCATTTGGTGATCTCATGTACCTTTTTCTCTATTATAAAACAAAAATCTTACCCTAAAAAAAAAAAAAAAAAAAAAAAACTAGCAAAGAGGCGCAACAGAAGGCTTGAGAAGTTTTATACTAGTATTAGGCTTGGTTCCAGTTTGTCATTGGGGAAGAATGTATTGAATGAAGTTGTTGGTTTATAAATGTTTTAGCTTTTGATGTTGTTTTGCGTTAGACTTAGGTAGAAATATTTGGGCTTTAGGCTTGGATTCAGTTTTTCACTGGGGAGGGAATTATTGAAAAAAAATAGGGATTATATTGATGTTGTTTGATGTTAGACTTAGTTAAAGAAACATTCAGCCATGAAATTGAAAGGAAGGATAGATTGTTGGATTATTTCCTTTTCTAGTCGGTTTGCTTTCTTCTTATGGTTGGTTGTATGAAGGACTTGCATTTCGAAATGATCGTCGAATGGTTT
>JAANSK020244421.1:0-13958 GCA_011763485.2 Isoetes engelmannii
GACATTTAGGCCATGCACAAAATCGCCCTCAAATTTTTTTTTGCATAACGCCCTCGGGTCAGGGCGTTATCCCTCTCTTCCCCCCTTTTTGTTTCTAATTTTTTGTTTCTATGATTTTGAGCTACTTATTATTTTCTTTCGTTTTCCAATGAAAACTTAGAATTGGGAACTGGGTGATTCTTCATCAATTTCTAGTGGATTTTGATGTCCATTAACAAATTTTCCTCTTTCCATACTAGAAAGTTCACTGAAACTCTATTTATCACTTTTCTAGCCCATTAATTTAATTCACATTATGACTAACAATGGGAAAACAATTTCTTCTACTTTTTGTTCAAAGTTGGAATTCTCGTTCCAATTCTCTACTAGGCCAATTAGTCGTCTACTAAACGAATCATGGTCAATGCTTGATCTTGGTCAACCAAGATCATTGCTCTAATACCGTTGTGACACTCTTGTGTTGTATACGGCAGTACGCCATATACACCATAGGACTTCCCCCATCCAATGGCCACACTGTCGTATGGGCCCTCCGTCTGACTTGTACCTGGGATGGCCAAGTAGACGAGTAGAGGACACAAAATGTCATCTCATCCCTTCCTCTATCGCTACATTAGTGGAAGCAAACTATAAGCATTAACACATCTTAACAATAAGAGATACCACCTCAAAGTGTGGTCATAATCCATCCATCACATCAATATCACATCGAGTAGTACACTAACTACACACATCATGGCTCCTGCCCCGGCTCAGACTCAATGGGGAGTCGGACTGATGACTACGGCCTTCAGATTAATTGCAGACAGAGTCATGGCAACAACATTGGATGGCATAGATAACGGTTAGGGTTGACCACTCCATCTACCCCTCTGGTTGTGATTGTATCAGTCGGCATAATATGATGGAATCACCCAATGGAGCTACTCTGAGTTACATCTTCCCGGCCGAATGCGGCAGGAAAGAAACAAGTTTCTTCTAGGAACACAACAGAAACATGGACGGCTAGAGGATCGTCCCAACACACGTCCCCTGACTTAACCCTCCAAACGACATGAGTCAAGGTGGCACCTCAACTTAGGGGATGTTAGACCAATACCCAGCCCATACGCAATGACCGATTATAAGCTAGCTTGCGATAAGAACCCCAATAGTCATGCTCAACAGAATCCTACCTCCACATTTCTATTGCCCCTGTTGTCTGGTGTTCAATCACAACATAGCATCCACATCCAGGTGGGTTGTATACACAGGCCAAGAAATAATTGGGAAATATTGGGACCAACTAGGGGCATCACTTAATAATGGGTACTAGGTCTCTACCCCCTCTCGCGAGGTGCAACCAACATCATATATCATCCATAACTTGAGAAATAACATAAGATCAATTAATCCTAGTCACATGCATCTAACTTACAGTTAGGTTTCATTGATTAGGGTTCATGACCATATCTGAAGGTTCTAGAATGGCTCTACTTGAAGAACAACATGCTAATCTGGGATGCAAACTCCCAAATGCAACTACCTACGTATCTATTCCAAATACCTGCTCCTGAGGTGCTGCCTCGGACTCCTGGGGTCTCCAACTCGTGCAGGTAGGTGGGAGTAAACGCGCTCAAATCTAAAGCATATGTGTTCCCGGAGAATTTTAGAGGGAAAAACCTTAACTGTAATGGACTTGCTAAGAACTCTATATTTGTGCATTTGTATATAACAATGTGATGATAGACTTATTTCATCTCGCTTGTTGGGAACCTCCATGATAAAGGATGATAAAGGTGAGACATTTGCCCAAGAACAAAAAATGGAAGTAGGGGAGGGTGCCCTTCTTCCACCCATTTGCCCTTCGATAGCCCACCTTTCCCCTTCAATGACCCATTTTTCACCCTTTAATAGCCCACCTTAAAAACTATTAGAAATTGATAAAATGCATGGTCTATTGTCGGGCACTTGTGGTCTAATGAAGGGCAAGTGTGAGTATTTGGTGGTCCATTTGGAGGGTTTTTAGTGGTCCATTAAAGGGCATTTGGTAGTCTATTAAGGTCAAAATAACCATACAATTTAAAATCTTCATAGCAAGCTTTCAATTTATTGAAACCACTCGTGTTTAGCTTCAATTGAAAGCTAAGCTTTGAAATTTTATTATGGCATATTGAAATAGGAGATTTAAAAAAAAAATAAACCCCTCGTAATAAAGTTTTTTTCACTTAAGTGGGCGCTTTATAAGCACCCTCCCCTACAAAGTTCCTATCTAGCGTGGTAGATATCGGATGGGTGAGCAGCTGACGGGGACAACATAAGCGAATGTGTCTAAGGCCAGCCGTGAATGTGGATCTATTAGCCTCTGGGCACCGTCATATTTAACCAGCTTTTAATCTCAGAAGGAAGGAAGGAAGGAAGGAAGGAAGTATATATAGATTTCGAGTCTGTCTCCTTAACCACAAAGAACCAGGGGTTTTTTTACATGACCTAAAGTGGATATACCATGAATATGCCCATGGTTTAAAGGTGAACATAGCAGGGACACAGAATTTTTGTCACTCTTTTTCTATTGTCTCATGCCAGTAACGGGAATCTGCTGTAGTGTTGTTTTGTGCGCACCATGCATTGGAAAGGATCAGCAACGATACCTTGCCAATTTTCAGGGTCTAAAATGTTGCCAGGAAGGCGATGTGCCTTTGCTTCTACATTACCTGCTGGGATTACATGCTTTAAGTCTATATTCAGAAGTAGTTACAAGAAAAACATGTCCTGTCATGCTGCAGTAAGTAACATATCAGATCAGATGGAGGTGGAAGTAGCCAAATTCAATAAATTTTTGGCAGTGGAAGAAGCTACCACGCCCCCAAGTTCATGGTATACAAGCACTGATTTTGCTGGTATGGAAATGGCACGAGTTTTTGGACGAGGCTGGCAAGCTGTAGGTCAGTTCTCTTTCTGATCAAAGAATTTGTTTCGTCTCATGCACATTTACAATCATACGTATGGGCTAGATAACAGCAATTTGTACGTGGCGCCTGTGCCATTTGCTATTTGAATTGAACCCTAAGCCTTAAATCATCCCGAGTTACTAAACACTTCAAATATGTGCAATTTCTTTCTTATGCTTATAGAGGAGCTCCATTTAACCTTCTACATAAGTTTGAGGTTGTAAGGTCTAATTCTGAGGTACATTTTGGAATTTGAGTAAGTTGAAGTATTAAGGAGATCACTTTTTTTTCCTTACATATTGGATCTAGAAACTATCTGTAAACAGGTTATACAAGCCAGGTGGAAAAACCGAACGATTATTTCACTGGGAGGTACTCTGTATCATTTATTTCTTAGTACTTTGAGATTTATTATTAGAATTAGGGGTCTGAATATGCAGGAAACTGCTATAATCAGATATGGAAGCATCACTGTTTCTCTTGATTGTCATCACCTCTTGGATTCACACTCATTCTCACAACAAAGCATCTTAATTCCCAAATAGTTTGGGCAGGGAAAGATACATCATTTGCAGAGATGAAAATGGAAAATTGCATGCCTTTCATAATGTTTGCCGACATCATGCTGCTCCGGTTGTTTCAAGTTTTGGATCTACAACATGTTTTACATGCCCTTACCATGTATGTAGTGTAACCCGTTTCTTTGTTTGTTGGTAACTTATTATTTGAGTGATTTTTGTCTATTTCTCTATTGGATTATTTGCTTGAAAGGGCTGGATATATGGTTTGGATGGAAGGCTTCAGAAAGCATCGCGATTGAAAGGCATAAAGAACTTTTACGCACAAGTAAGGAGGATTCTATTGCTGAACATTACAAGCTATTACAAAATGGTTACAAGTGGAATGCATATATAGGAACATGGTTTACTCCCCATAAACGTTACAACATGGGGTCATTTCGTGCTAATCAACTTGGACAATAAAAGTTTTGCTGATATAAATAGTATTGAAAGCAACTGGCTTGGATCAGCATCCACTGAGTTGGTGGCGTCTAAGATGACTGATGAGTCTTTGTCTCATGTAGCAAGACGAGAGTACACTCTTAACTGTAATTGGAAGGTAACTTACTGTGTAACTGCCAAACATTGCGCAGAGCACTATGTCATAAATCTTATGTTTATTTAACTTTGTGAAAACTTACTAGGTGTTCTGTGACAACTATCTTGATGGAGGATATCATGTACCACATGCACATCAAACTCTAGCAGCAGGGCTTGATCTCAACACCTATACAACTACAGTAGGTGTTATCTTGCCGTGCAGATTAATTTGAATTGCATTACACTTCGTTGGTATTAAAAAGAAAAGGCATTTGATCCTTGGTTTGTGCAGCTTTATGAAAAGGTGAGTATCCAAAGATGTAAATCCAGAGCTGCGCAACCCCTTGACAGACTAGGAGATGCTTCAACATATGCTTTTCTATACCCCAACTTCATGATAAACAGGTTTATTCTAAATATATTTAGAAGTTAAAAACATGCGGACCTTATGTCTGAATAACAGATATGGACCATGGATGGACACAAATCTTGTACTTCCAGTTACTCCCACTCAGTGCAAAGTGATCTTTGACTATTACGTCCTTGCAGAATGCTTGGTAAGTAACAGATTTAATCCGCATATGGCATGCTATATGTATGGCCTGGCTATAAGTTATGTTGTTTTAGGCTAGGTCTTAGGTGGACATCTTTAAGAGTCTTAATTAATTTTGGGCTGATAAATTTAGGAGGACAAAATGTTGATTGAGAAAAGCCTGGAAGAAAGTGATAAGGTGCAGGTAGTGTATCCGTGGCATACTGTGTGATTGAATTTATCTTGAAAGCGGTTTCTTATGACTGTCTTTTGTTAATAGCAAGAAGATATTTTTCTATGTGAGGAGGTCCAGAAAGGACTTGAGTCTACTGCATACAATGTGGGACGATATGCTCCAAGTGTGGAACACGCGATGCACCACTTTCATTGCCTTTTACATCAAGACCTTTGCTCAGAAGGCTAGGTTATTCTTCTTAGGCACAAAGCTACTAGGTTAGACACCAGTGGCAGGTGGAAGTACTTGGATGAACTTAGGACTTCAAGAAATATTAAGGAATTTCTGCAGAAGAATGAGTGGAAAATATGTCTGATGGCGTTGATCTCGCAAAAAAGCGCCATGTGATGTAGATTAAAGGTAAGGACACTTTTAGACTGGAGTTAGGACTTCAAGACATATTCAGAAATTTGTGCAAGGGAATGAGTTGGAAAATATGTCTGATGGTATAGTTGGAAGTATTTGACAGCTTGATTGTTTTCACGCCTGGTTTTCTTTTTGCTGCCTTTTTCCAAAGTGGCATTGCCTGGAAATTGTAGAATGAATTCACAATGGTTAAGCTCTTTTCCATGATCAACACTGAAATGGAAAAATTGCTGTAAGGAAGGAAAGCCCCTCACCTGAGTTAAATCCAATGGGCCAAAAAAAAAAGTTTAGCCACCTGTTGGTTGTTAGGTTGTAAAGTTATGAAACAGCCTGTACCTACACAAAACAAAACAAAACACAATATCTAAAAGCATCACATGCTCACATCTCAAGTGCAATACTTGATTTCTTAAAACTAAATATACCGAAATAAATGATGGTCACGTCATCTCACCAACCTTGGAATTGAAGCTCACAAGGAAAAGCACAATCCTCTAAGAGATGGTATATCTTAAGCTTATCAATCCACACATTGGAAAGATAGATAGATAGTAGTTTTAATGTCACGCCCTCTACCTCTACTGGAAATAGCACTTTTAACGTCACGCCCTCTACCTCTTTTGCATTTGTTATAACATGGAAACCGAATTCAAGAAGTAAGGGAACTTATTTGAACAAGTATTAGACGTACTGCATCTATTTACAAAGAAAAGATCCCCATGCCCATTTGCACCAAGCTAAATCAAAGAGTCAGGTGAGGATTTGCTTCTCTGTAAGCATGCAAATGAGAATGCGCTTCTTCTAGTGCCTGAAATGATGACAAATGGAGATGAAGCAATTGGGGGAAAACAAAAAAGGGAAAGAAAAATAGCGACTAAACGCTATTTTAGAATACCAACCATACACAATAACAAAACCCTAAACCCCTAGCTTACAAAAATCAAATTCACATATAGCAAGTGAGAACTTCAAAGTCTCTCACTAGCTTTAACAATCATACACCCCTAAAACTGAGGGCCCCTGTTCCCACCATCCTTACCACAGATGACTTGCTATTTTGGTGGGTGGAAAGAAGTTAAAAGCTATATATTTTTGTATGTGGATCCTTTGCCTCCATTTCCATTGCAAGTTGCGACAACAGAGTTTGATCGTCAATTGGATGCATGCAAGGTTGGCTGTAGATGAAGGGGCAGAGATGTTTTCCTATGGAGGGCTAAAGCAACTCATATCAGTTGAACTTTATGCAATATAATGTAAATTTAGTTGTTTTCTCAAATTATAGACTGCCAGAAGGTGGTAAGTATAGGAGACTCACGCCTTCCAAACCTCGCCTACACATGGCCATAGGCTCCCAACACCTTAAAAAGCCTATTGGAAGGAGAAACAGAGGTGCAGACTAATAATGAGGATCACAATCACCTAAAACAATATATGGACGCATGTTTCATAAGTAAAACAATGCTTTGGAGTTGGTAAAGACATCGCAAAATAGGAATCAGATTAATCCCATGCTTGCTAGAGGACCACAGTTGTACTTGGTAACGAATTTATCCATGAAAAAATGCGGAACAATTGCATCCATTTGCATAGGAGCATACCCCCTCCGAATTGAGACAAGCAGATGGCCCCGGAAGAACGAAAAAATAGGGTCCGCCAATGCTGTCAATTGGGAGTGGTTGAAAATGAGCGCCACACTCCTCAGAACTGCCCAGTGTTTGTAATGATTCAGACACAATATGACGTAATGCCGAACACGCCCTCAGTTGAGACACTGGCATCATATATCTAGGGGGTGCTAGACGTGCGGGCTCAGTTGTGTCCCTAATTATTACATAGACATGTATAATATGTAGAATTCATCATCAAGCTTATTACTGCTAAGTTTTTCCTCCAAAACCCGGCAGTAATCGGCCAGCTATTCTTTGTTCACTAGTTTGGGTCACATAGGCCATATGGTCTTTGTAGACGAGAAAAGATAATTCAATTCGATTTAATATTGCTTGTCATTTTTAATTCAGGTGCATGTCTTTGGTGCGCATGCAACATCCTTGATTTTAGTTTGATGTTGCACATGGATTTTGGATCTCCCATACCATTATGTGTTGCTTCTTTATTACTTTATTTTAAAATGGTTTATGTTAATAAGAGATACTTATAAAACTCGCATTTGGAGTGAGGTCCAAAATCCTCACTCTTTGATCTGTCATATTCTACAACATATGTTGGGATTCAATGAGACCCCCCCCCCTCCCCGAAAAAAAGAAGAAGGGCTAATCCTATATTTGGAGGCGGAATGACATGAGGCATTATCATGGTTAAAGACCCAAAATGTTTTTCTTTTTGAGCAAATTGCCCAAGCAGGTAGCCAAGCTAATAAAGGAATTCCACGACTTATTTCCAGATTAAATCAAGGAACTTCCACCTTTCAGAGGAGTAGAGTGTGAAATAGCAGCCGATCCATGCACAAAGCCAACCAATAAGGCACCTTACATATGACAAACCACAAATTAGCAAAGTTAAAGAAGCAGTTGCAAGAACTCCTAGACCTAGGGTTCATAAGATCTAGGGTTCATAAGATCTAGTGTCTCTCCTTTCGAAGCACCTATTCTATTTGTAAAGAAGAAAGATGGAAGCTTGAGAATGTGTATTGACTATCGACAATTCAACAAGCATACTATTAAGAATAATCATGCTTTACCTAGAGCAGATGATTTGATGTATCAGCTTCAAGGAGCCAAGCTCTTCTCCAAAATAGATCTTAGATCAGGCTATCACCAGATCAGAATAAAGGAAGATGATGGGCACAAAACAACCTTCAGGACAAGATATGGCCACTATGAATTAACGGTCATGCCCAGGCAACATTCATGAGGCTCATGAATGACATCTTCTGAGAATTCCTTCATGACATTATCATTATATTTTTTGATGATATATTGATTTATAGCAAGACTCTTGAAGAACATGTCAAGCACTTGAGGAAAGCTCTTGAGAAGCTGAGGAGGCATCAGCTTTATGCAATGTTGTCCAAATGTCACTTTGCCACGACAAGAGTCGAATACTTGGGGCATGTGATATTAGCAGAAGGCATATCCACCGAACTAGCAAAAATTCAAGTGGTAGTGGAATGGCCAGCCCCGAAGAATATGAAGTGAGAAGTTTTTTAGGTCTAGCAGGTTATTACAGGAAATTTTTCAAGAACTTTGCGAAGCTAGCTATACCATTGACAGACCTTACTAGGGCCAAAGAGGTAAAAGATTGGGCAAAGCATTGGCAGAATAAGGCATAAAAAAGTTTTGAGAAACTAAAGGAAGCCTTGCCAACCGCCCCAGTCTTGACACCGCCGGACCCTGAGAAAGATAAGCTAGTAGCAACGAATGCAAGTAAAAGTGCAACCGATGCAGTTTTGATGCAGGAACTAAGAGTAGTGGCATACGACTCTAGAAAGATGAACGACGCCGAGGCTCGTTACTCGGCAAGACCAAGAGCTTCTAGCAGTGGTCAGGGTTTGAGAGTATGGAGACACTACATTTTGGGAAGAAAGTTCCAATTGAATACAGATCGCCAGAGTCTCCAATATTCACCCAACCACACCTTAATTTAAGACAAATAAAATGGATGGAATTTCTAGAGGAGTACGATTTCAAGATAATGTACAAACCCAATAAACTTAATGTGGTCGCAGATTCACTCTCAAGGCATCCTTTATACCACACGGGTGCATTGCAATGCCATATCAACACTTTTGGCAAGAAGATAGAAGAAACCTTGCCGATACATAAGGCATTTCAAGAAGCATGGACAAACCTTTTTAAGGAGGCAAGAACTCATAAGGAACGGGAGACCTTCAAACATTTCAAGAAGGAAGACAACCTCCTATACCATAAGCACAAGTTGTGCATACCAGACTCTTCAGGAGTTATGAAGTTAATCCTCTACGACACGCACAACAGTCCAATAGCCGATTGTGCAGGGCTCATGAAGACTTACGTCAAAATTAGAAGTAGTTATTATTGGCCTGGCATGAAGAAGCAGATAGTAAGGTACATTCGGGAATGCCAAATCTTTCAACAGACGAAAGTCGAGCAACTCCGAATTCTAGGAGCCTTAGAGGCTTTGGCCATTCCAAATGCCAAAAGGAAGTGGTGAGCATGGACTTCATTACAGGGCTGCAAAGAACACAGAGACGGCATGATGCTCTAATGGTAGTGGTCGGCAAATTATCCAAAATGGCTCACTTTTTGCCATATCGAACCACTGACACAGCCTTGGATACAACAACACACTTAACCAAGGAGATTTTTTGCATGGCATGCCAAGAGAGATCATCTCCGACAAGGATCCAAAGTTGATGAGTGCATTTTGACAAGATCTCTTCACCACGATCCAGACTAAACTATCAATAAGCACAGTATATCATCCCCAAACAGATGGTCAAACGGAACGTACCAATCGGATATTGGAAGATATGTTGAGAAATTACGTGTGGAATAAGCAATCAAAATGGAGAGACTACATCCACTGGGTTGAGTTTGCATATAATAGCAGCAAGCAGAATCATCACAGATGTCCCCCTTTATGATAAATTATGGCTATCAATGCCTCATAGTTGTCACAATCTCGTATCTAAGAAGTTTCTCAATGTATGTTGGCAGACATGTAGGAGCTAGTACATGAAGTTCAAGGATATCTGCTAGTAGCAAGAAGCCGACATAAAAGTATAGCCAATAAGCACATGTCTGTAAGAGAATTCCAAGTATTGGACAATGTTTGGCTTAACATAAAAGTCAAACAAGCAAAACTCTGCATTGGCACATGCAAAAAGCTTACTCCATGATGGGCTGGACCATTTAAATCATCCAAAGGGTGGGTAACCAAGCCTACAATTTGGAATTACCAACTCGTTTAAAAATCCATAACGTTTTCCACGTAAGCCTTCCTGAAGAAGCACACACCAAATCCAGAGGAGATATTGGATACCCCAACTTTTTGGGGGTTAGCCAATAAACAACTTGAGATTGTTCCAGAAGTTCTTGTTGATAGAGCATTTAAGAAGACAAGAAGATCTCAATTTCTCCAATATTTGGTCAACTGGACGCACTAGCGGTGGAAGATGCTACGTGGGTTCAGATCTTGAGAAGCAGTGCCTACAATTCATGGAGAAATGCAAAGGTCAACTCGTCACTAAATTAGACGACTGACACAATAGGTGAGTGGAAGGTAGATTAAAGTCTACTTTCAATGCCAAGGAAGTAGACCATTGCTAGAGAAAGGAGGTTATAATATAGGATCATTACTGATAGGAAAGCACCTCTAGTCTATGGCCATTATGGGAAAGAATCCATCCCCTACGCCAAGAGTGACGAAAGGTGTAGGCATTAGGAAACATCCTAGGCATGATAGGGCGCTGTCTCCACTGCCCCTGATGGAAGAAACATCCTCTTCCTACGTCGGGAGATTAGCCTTGCATCCACGTTAGTTAGTATAATCGTATTTAAAAGGGTGGTTCCTTAAAACCATTACTTAAATAAAATATAGAATAAATCTTAACGTGGTGTTGAGCTTGCAGACCAATAGAAAACTTAATCGGCAGAGAGTCACGCCACGGGAACTTGTAAGTTCAGTGCTATGTGTTACAAGGGAGTAGAGGATACCTTAGAATTAAATATCGCTATTATAATTACACTTAAAACTGTACCCTCTGTAAACTAAGGCTAGTAATTGCCTTAGTGTAACATATTATTTCAATTATTAATTAATGTACAAAAATATCACCTTAAGATAATTGTAGTAATTGCATGCATGTAAAGTTAGTTCGTAGGGAACATGCAGGTTTCCAAGGTGGGAAAACTCGTGATGATGTGGGCATCATCAATTCAAGGTGGGGAGAATGTGACGTTCCATAATAATATACGGTAGGAATACATATATTATATTGCCACATCACAGGTACCTGTCGAGTACATCGCCATGTACCTGGCCTAGTCAGGATTACACCATGAGGTACGACTATCAGAACCATTGTATTACACATACCTATGGTATATGTCAATATAGGACCTATAACCACATGGAAGTCGACCATTGAGCCCGAAACCATAGCCCTAGAATTGTGGGGCTAAAAGAGGCTGGAATCCCAAAAGTTCCCTTTTCGGATTCCAGTCTTAAGAGCATGGATTGCGACAGTTCCGAATCCTTTACGACCTCATTCGAGCAGTGAACCTTGCATTCTGCAGCCGCTTCCCCGACCTCAGCCTCTCTCAAGCATTTTGGCAGGATGGAGGCCTTCGAAGGAGTGGGGCCCAGCCAAGGATCGGGTATGTGGATGATCTGTTATACAATGCCAGATTCCCGACCGGTATTAAGCCGAGTTTGCATACTTTCTTAGCCTTAGAGCATTTATAGAATCCTAAATCTTGGCCCTCTAACAACTGGACCTAATCTAGCATGTTAGATTATATCTATTTCAGTTCATTTGATGTTGATGGATTGCTTTGTGTGCACCGCATGTGTATTAGGAAGGGGGTAGAGACCCAGAACCTTCTTAGTTGATGTATCTAGGTTAGCCTCATTAATTCCCAATTAATGGGGCCTGTGCATAAGAGCCCACCTGGCTGTGGGTGGCGGAGCTAGATCGACTAACAATGAAGACTTGTCTGGTTACAGTTGATCCTTCTGGTGTGTAACGACTGCCGCGGAACATAGTGGGCTAGGCCTAATACCTTGGCATTGCGTGAGGACAAGGTATGGGGTCGACACCTTTTGGGTGATGCGTTCACCTTCTATGGCTTCAAGGCGTATAAGAGTAGTGGCTCTCTAGCTCGCCTGTAACTTGCATGCATCTTTTGAGAAGAGTGATCTCCTCCTGCCTCATCGGGAACTGGGGAGATGTAACCCAGTAGTAGCCCCTTTGGCTATGCACCCGGCAGGCTATGGCCAAGCTCCAATACTTTTCGGCTATCTGCAAAGTATGCACAGGAGGGGCGGATGTAGTGGACTACCCAACGATCATGTTCTATGCTAGCCAAATCCATTGCCATGAATTTTGATTGCAATGGTCTCTGGAGACCCAAACCGTCAGTCGGTACCTTGAGTCTGAGCCTTGGGTAGGATTACCCCCCTTGTATTATGATGTTATGTTCTATGTTGAGATGTATCATGTTATGGTGATTCCACCCTTCGTGGTGGTTATATTATATGATGTGATGTTTGTGCTTACATTCATGCACTTTCGCTCCTTGCGTACTCAACCATATATATAGCAGGATTGGCCTACATGTCACGCTCGATAGGGATGAGGAAGTGACCAGTAAAAATCCGAGGAATTTTCCCCAAGATGAATTGTGAATGGCGTTGAATGTATACTAGGGGATGTAGAAACTTTCCCCGTCGAGATACTCTCCCCTTCATTGAGGTATTTGTAAGCTCTACCTTGGGTCTTAGGGTTAGCCTTGGCTATCTCCTCAGCATCGACGGTGATTGCTAACTCCATGATTCTCGCCGCCTATATCCTGGTGAGCAGAGGGTGTGTATGGCTGAAGGATCTCGACACCATCTTGGCGATACTCCAGGGTGTAAGCAACACTGACAGAGTTCAGCTTGTGAAGAAATTGTTCGTTGAGGTGGAAGATGGGTATGGAAGAGCTCTTCCAGCCACAAAGCATAGAACTAACTGGTTCAAATAGGGTTCAAGCTCGTCAGAGGGTTGAGACAGTTAGAAACCTATCTCAGCCATTAGTTGAAGGATGGTCATGTTCTCAGGGGATATAGTATCCCTGGTGCGAACCATGAGCATGTGGAGAAGGTGAGGGCCCGATGAGGCAAGAATGGGACAAGTCCCTTCGAGGAGCATAATGGTTCCATGTGTGGCTAGAGAGTGTGACCTCCATCAGGCGACCTAGTACCCAACTTAACCCCCCAAAATCCATAGGCCGAGATCACCCGCACCTATCGAGTCGAAAAACCATCTTTTGGATAGATTCCTGACCCAGGGGGTGTCAGACCCCTACCCGGCCCACACACAGTGATCGACTATACGCCTAACACACCAAAACGATAGCCAACCACAGTTGGATCCCGTTTTCACTTCACCATTAGGTCCCTTGTCTGGTGCTCAATCACATCATAATACCTACAGTCCGGTGGGCTCTGTGCATAGGCCGCATAGACTGGTATTTATGGGGTTCTAGCTAGGAACATATACTACAATTCTACTGAACCAATTCCTTTTCTGGGTTGGTGTCAAGATCTGGGGTGCCTAGTAATCTTCTTTGAAATTTCGCCATATAGCCAATCCCTAATTGACAATTATGGTATGCCAAATCGTCTGGATGCCTCTCTAATTGAAATTCCATTTCTACTAATAACCTCGTCAAGCCCATTCGACATCTCCTTCTTCATCCACGCTCCTCACTTTGTTGGTTTCCTTGTCATTGCAAGTGTAGATCCACTTGCTAGGGGACCCCTTCTTCTTGGCTTTGGATGCACAAACCTATTTGCTTGCTGCTGCTAGTGGTCTGCTGTCGATCTCTGGTCAGGCCCTTGTCCACTACAAGAGATTGGCCATTTAACAACGTCAATAGCAACGTCTGCTCGCGTTGCACTTACGACGACCAGACGTGGTTAGGGACACGTCGTGGCCTACATCGCACGCGACGTCCTCCAGACGTCGCCCAGGCGTCGGGCAGACGTCGTCGCGATGTCGCCCATACGTCACGCGCGACGTGTAACGCACCTGCACACCTGGCACCCACGCATGCCACGGGTCGGACCACGTCTGCATGCGGACGTGGCAT
>JAANSK020244432.1:0-13957 GCA_011763485.2 Isoetes engelmannii
GTAACAAAAATAGATAGTTCCCTAGATTTTTAAAGAGGAAACGTTAAAGTGGTCCACTATTGGTGCACCTCCCCTAGTTGTAATACATATGTTGTATTTAGGCGTGCATGTGATCCAGACACCCAAAGAAACTATGCTGGCTGCACACTTGGATAGAAGGATGGAAGAAACCCTAAACCCTAAACGCCATGGTGTGACCATCGTGCACAGTTTCTGTCGTAACTCTCTCCTTGGGTGTCAAAATTCGGTGATTTTTGGTGTGTTGGAAAGCTGATTTCGAGGGCTTTCCAACAGTGTGCTACACTGGGTACTTTATAGCCGTCAGTCCTGCCGGATTTGCTGCTGTAAATCTCGGCCATTATGGCACTGCGCACTTCTTCTTCTAAAGTGGCTCTGCAGTCTTCGGTTTTCGCGCTGCCAGTGTCAGGTGAGTCTGTAGCAATGCATGTTAATCCTCTGGCTCTTCTTGAGGCTCCTATTTGTGAAGGAAGGGAGTCTACATTCAATACAGATGATTTCCCTCAGTTGCCCCCACGGGGTCATGCCTCAAACAATTTTGTTCACTCTGTTTCTACTGTGGGTCAGACTGCATCTTCTAGTAATGCATCTGCTCCTCCTGTTCTGCCATCTTCGGCCTCACCACCCACCTTGCCTTGCAGATCAGTTGCCGCTGCCAATAGAAATACCTGAGAGCAGTTTGATGATTGGATTAAAAAAGATATGTCTTCTGCAGTATCTTCTGCTCAGGTCTCTGCTGCTATTGATATGATGGTTCAGAATAATAAGAAAGATATTATAGTTTGCTTGGGGACCTTCGGGCAAAGGAGACTCAACTCGATTTTTAATTACCTCCTGTGGATGTCTTTTATCAAACAGAGGTAGCAGAGACACTCTAACGACATCTGGTTATAATGTTGTACAGATTGATCATGATCTGCACACGAGATGTATCAGTAACTTGATGTCATTTGGTGTGGTGGGCCATTATACTGGAGCATTTCTAAATAGTAGGAAGCTTAGATACTGGTTGACAGGCCACCTGCGCAGGATTGGTCTTTCTGCTTATCGAACCTTGAAAATGCTTGGGCAGAATTTCTTTTTCGTTAAGTTTGATGATGCTGTTGTTGCTGATCAGTTGGTTGCTCGAGGTGTTGATTCTATGTGGAGTGATTATGTCTTATACCAACCCTACTCTCCGGGCTTCTCACCGGGTATAAGTAATGCTTTGAAGATGCCTTATCGGTTCTCATTTTTAGAGCTTCCTCCTGATTTGCTTGTGCCGGACTTCCTTGTGAGTGTTGCTAATGGTTTGGGTACTAACCTGGCTCATTCCATTGTTGACGGTGCTAACATCTGTGTTTCTTTGCCTTGTGGTCGAGCTCTTCCTAGTTTAATAAACAATAATAGCGGCGCTATGTTCTTCAAATTCGATTTGAACTGCTAAATGGTCATCAGCTCGCTGATTTGTTTCCACAACTTGAAGCGAACTTTCGTGCTAAGCAGGATCGCCCGCCAATATTCCTGTTACTTCTTGACCTCTCAACTCTGTTACCTCCAGACTTGTGTCCCCTCTGTCCACTTCGGGTAAATATGCAGCAGCTAATAAGGATGTCGACATGTCTTCTGCTTCTAATCTGAAATCTACACATGTTTTTAGTGCGGATGTTAGAGCTAAGTTGCAAATGATCCAGGACCAGCAGGAACGACGAGAAAGAGCTCCAGATGGCTGGACAAAAGTTAATTTGAAGAAAGCCGCACGTAATAAATTTGCTCAATCTGCTTCTCAGGCTGCACATCCTAGTGAGAATGAACATGGGAAGGAACAACAGCTGGCCATCATCCCCCCATCAGAGGCTCGCTTTCCCATTTCCCCCTTCCCTTTTTGTCATTTTTCCTTTTCGCCTTCCAAGACCTTTTGACCGTGGGATTGGAGTGAGTAAATCTTGACCATTAGATCAAATCGTCTACACCGTCTAAAATATTGAATCTTGTCCACTCAATCGGATGGCTAATCTCATTCGTCCAATCTATGGTTGATGCACCACATACTTACGCTAGTTATATATAAGAAGACAATATTTTTCTCATAAATAATATAACAAAATTTGTGTATGGGGAGACTAGTGCATATCGGGGTGCATTATTGTTTGGGGTGTGGAGGAATTTTTTGTGCCCATCAGATGGCGGCAACTAGAGGATATTCTAGAAGCATAGATCACGTCCACCCATTCCAGGTCAATCTGGTGTCAATTTGACCCCACATTATATGGCGTTAAAGGGCAAAATAACCATTGCACAAAGGCACCTAAAGACAGCATATTATTTTTGAAGGACGTCAAACTTTATAAAAAAAACAAGTCGAAAGACAAATACAAATCCACAGGCGGGATTAAGATCTCAGAGGATAATCATGATCCACTGAGTAGGACCACCGGCCTATGCATGAGATAGCGCATGAGATAAATCTCAAAAATCAACTGTCGCTTGACAGGAGCAAGCGAGGACATTGGGCAGAGTGCTGAGACTCAAGGATCGAACCTGTGGACAAGCGGATTCACACGAGAGCATCTATGAAGAATCTGCCACCAAAGCATAGCCACCTTAGAGTGAAGTAGCTTATCCCAAGCCCAGGTCCACATACGCCTCCAACTAGGAGGCAGGAGCTGAAGGGACCACTTTGTTGATGGTGGAAGAATATCACAATTGACAAGCAACATATACATAGAGTTCACGAGCTTATGCTTGTAAACATTCTGGTGGAAAATCCACATGCCCCCTTCACTAGCCTCTGGAGCAACAAAAGGAAGAGTACCAGCGACCTTTTGCCAAATAGGTCTATCCCATCGAGACAACAAGAATCTGGTTTGAAAGACCTCCCAGGTCGCTAACTGGCCAGAATCATACCATGCCACAATCGTCAAGATTCCTGCTAATCTCCAACGCCATTGAGTTAATGGATGGACTGAGGCACAAAGTGGAAGATTATTTTGTAGAGGTATCCACCAACAATGAGCATGTAACTGATGGCAGACAACAGGGTCAATGCGAAATAAGGTTTGTACTGTCTCCTGAGACTCCAACAAGCCTTTCAAAAAAGGGGAAGCAGTAGGTAAAGGGCAAATTTGATAGAAAAAGAGTCCAAGGAAGAAGCGGTTTTATTGAGGCTTTGCCAAAAGGAACACAATGTACAAGCGAATGCTCCACCAAGCGCAACCCAGGTGAATCAACCATATCATTAAGGATCCTCCAAATGAACTTAGAAATCAGAATCTTACTTTTCAAATGGAAGTCTGTCACCACCAGCAAATTTTGGTCTAGTGCATTTAGACCATGCAATCTTCACCACGGTATGCTCTTCTTTCCCACCCCAAATAAAGTTATGGACAATGGTAACTATCACTTGAAATTTTGTTTGAGAAGCTAGTAGGGTAGAGGCCATATAGATGTGGGAATTACTCAAAACATGCTTCGCAACAGTAATTCACGTTGGCAGAGAGAGCTTAGCAGTGTTCCACCAAAACAAATGCTTGTGCAATCCTTCTATGATATCCCATGCATCTGAGGTAAAAATACGAATGCCCATAGGAATATCCAGAAGTTTAGTAGCCTTCCCATGAGGGATCATCTTCCAAGAAAAATCAACAACACAAGGCGACACAACACCATCAAGCGTCCATAAAGCAGAGCACTTCGGCCAGCCTACAAGAACTCTAGATGCTAAAGAAAAGGTATCAAGAAGAAGTTTTGCATTAGCAAAAAGGAAGAGGAAAGTGTCGTCAGCATACTGATTACAGATTTACTGTGAACCATCCTCTAAAGTCAAACCCTGCATTACCCCATCTTGCACTGCCTTAGCAAATAACTGTGAGAGGATCTCAGCTACTATTATGAACAAAAGTGGAGCTAATGTTCTCTTTTACACATCCTCTCTCTCGAAGAGCTACAAAAAACTTACTTCAAGCTTAATATTAAACATTTGAAAGATCTTGAGTTCATTGCAGGTTGTAGGAGTGCATGATCTCAAGAATTTTCTCGATTGGGTAGTATGGCTGGTGTTGTTCCTGCTCTTAGAACTGCTAAATCCTTTGCAAAGCAGTGGGGTCATGCGCAGATGGTCCAGGCCAGGGGCCAATTAACCAGGTTGTATCAGGAGTTGCAAAGGTGTTGCGCTCTTGTTTTGTTCCTCCTTTCGGTATTAGGGAAAAGGCAATATTGACAGAGATTGAAGCCATTGAGACAACTCAGGTGAATCAAGCCACGATAAAAGGCTGGATTGGAATGGTTTATATATGGTGATAAATGCTCTCACTTCTTTTTTTGGGCCGCTAAGAGAGGGCGTATGATGGCCTCTATTAACTCCCTTAGTTTGACTGATGGTTCAGAGATTTCTGGGCCGGTTCAGTTGAAGCAGTACCTCCATGACCACTTTTCCTCTTATTTTGCCAGACACCAGTTGCCCTTTCAAGAGGATATGCAATCTACAGTCTTGTCGAAGGTACACCCCATAGTGTCAGCAGAGCAACGTGCATCCTAGAATCAGACATGACCATCAATGACTTACATTTAGCTGCTTCTCTTTTAAAGAAAGACAAGTGCCCTGGCCTAGATGGTCTTCCAGTGGAATTCTTTCAAGAATATTGGGATTGGTTGGGTTGTGATTTTTTCAATGCCTTTTGTGAGTTTCGTAGGTTCAAAAGTTTGGATAAGATTCTAAATACTGGCTGGATTTCTCTTATTCCCAAGTGTAAGGAGCCGAAGACGATATCTGATTGATGTCCTATCACATTATTGTCTTCCATGTATAAAATGTTTGCTAAGGCCCTTGCAGACAAAGTATGTGGTCTCTTGGCTTCTTCAATATCTCCTACTCAGTCTGGCTTCTTACCAAGAAAGTGCATTTTAGACAATGTTACTGCTGCATATGAGGGTATATATTGGGCCAGCTTAAAAGGTCAACGCATAGTCTATCTCAAGTTAGATTTTGCCAAGGCATATGATAGTGTGGATTGGGAACTTTTGAGGAAGATCCTCTTGACGTTGGGTTTTGGTCAGCATTTTACCAGTGATGTTATGAAACTCCACATCTCGGCATGGTCTACTATGCTTTTTCAGGACCCTCCACTACCTTATTTGTCGGGCGGGGGGTCTGCCAATTTGTGGATTATGATCTAACACTACACTGTCCAACAAATTAGTTATTTGTAACTATAGAAAATCGCACGATCATGTCGGGCGTAAGCTCTACCATTGCCTATCCATTCGTTGCACCATGCGAAGCTTTTATCTTCATCAATCTCCACAAAGCCACAGCCATGCAACAGCCGGTGCCATTGCTTCCCCTCAAATTCTTGAACCATTTGTGACCCCCTACCATATCTATCTGTCTCCAATTCAACCATATTACAATCCCCAACGACCAACCCTGCAATTTTTTATTTTTTTTTGAAGAACTTAATCCCAATAAATTGAAAGAATGGTAATGTTACAAAGTAAGTGAACTGCCTCAAAGAGACAACGATACTCCAACACTCCTTCATCTCATGCTGACAAGAATCTACAACTACTGCTGTACAAAATGCCCATCACCATCCACAATGCCCAGGAAGTCCCACCAAATGGAAAACTTCCGCTCCGCCAGTCCCCGGAACACCAAGAAGCTCTGAAATAATTTATACATGAGACGGGGAACCAGAGAAGCCGAAGGCTGCTGGATCCTCTGAAAAATCCACAGTCGTCGCCGCTTCCAGATCAGCCATACCAGCCAAGCCACACATAAATGCAAGGCCTGGGCCAAGCAACGGAGACAAATGCAGCAGCAACTGCTGGCTAGTCAGCCGAACCTGGAACAAAACCCGTACCCAATCCCGGCAACCTGCAAGTGGGGGTAGAGGGCCAGACAATGCTCCACCGACTCAAGATGAAGGCCACAACAAGGGCAAAGAGGACTCACCCCTGGCATGAACCTACTCACCAGGGCATTCACCCTGATACGCCGGTGCACCACCTGCCACAGAAGCACCCTGGCCTTCGGTGGTGGGAGAGGACTCCACGTCCAAACCCAGACCGAGCGCCAGCTAGATCCCGGAAGGTGCAGAGACCACACTCCAGAAGGAGGCAAAGTGTCATGAATAACTAGCGCACGGTAGGAAGATCGCACAAAACATGAAGCCACAACGTCAGGATGGACCTTCCAAACCTGCACCACCACATCATCCTGAAGCACTAAAGGTATGTGCAGTGGAATGCTACCGGCCACCTGCTCCCAAATAGCCCGGTCACTACCCCTTAGGCGAAAATAGACTCGGAAGAACTCCCAAGAAGCTACGCGGCCATCCCAATACCAGTCCTCCAAGGTGAGCACGCCAGCCCGCCTCCAACGGGCCTGCGTCCGAGCGTGCACAGTGGCGGCCAGGGGCAGGTGCGCGGGGGGCAGAGGAACCCACAAGAAAGGCGAGCTGTGATGATATACTGAGATATAATCCAGCTAAAACAGCACTTGCACATGATCCCAAGCCCGCAACACCCCGGTGAGAAAAGGGTATGCATGCGGGAAAGGCCTGAGACTATACAGCAACACCCAGGGCAACTCCGCGTGAACAGATGGCTTCCCAAATGCCACACAATGGTGAAAGGACTGCAACAACAACGCTGCGCCGGGAGAAGATGCTCCATCCTTCACAATGCCCCATACAAACTTGGAGACCAACACCTTGCTGTGCAACGCCAGATCCAAAATGGCCAGACCTCCATCTTCCCGGGGCGGAGACACTTCCACCAAGCCACCTTAACCACCGCCCCTTCATCATCCCCGCCCCACACAAAGTTCCGGACCATCTTATCCAAAGCCTGCATCTTCCCTCAGGAGGTAACATTGCGGATGCCGTATATACATGCGTGCTACAAAGCACTAACTTGGCAACAGTGATACCCCCTGCCATGGATAACCTACTGCCCTTCCACCAATTGAGATGCTTCTGAAACCCCTGCAGGATCTCATCCCACACCCGCCCTATAGAAATATCCCCTCCAAAGGGAATGCCCAAAAGCTTCGTACACGCATTTCCTGGGAGCACCTTCCAAGGGAAAAGAGCCAAACAATGAGGAGGCGGAGTCAACGGGGCTCATAATGCAGAGCACTTACCCCAATTCAAGAGAATGCCCGAGGCTAAAGAGAAGGTGTCTAACAAACCCTTCACATTTCGCAAATTCCTCTCTTCTGCCACCAAAAAGAGGAAGGTGTCGTCGACAAACTGGTTAATGATTTGCTGGCTACCATCTTGCATCTGGAGCCCGTCCACCACACCCTCCTCCACATCAGCCAAAAGCAACTAAGCAACCCTGCAATATTATTGCATAGCCTGAGAATTTTACTGCGAAGAGGCCCACAAAGCTCTCCTTTGGCATGGATAATTGTGAGCATAAACATTCATTAAACCACACTCTTGCCCGTGCTCTTTCCATTTAACAATTATCCAACGACCAAATGATAAGATTTAAGGAATTTGGACACTTTGAACATCTTGAAATCATTGATACACAAACAAACGAGAGAACTTTGATTAATCTGAAACTCCGTTCAGGCAAATTGTTATGGCACAGTACTTAACCGCCCAACCGGATCCACCTCCGGAAAGACTATACTGGCAAAGCTACACACCAGCTTAACTGGCAATTGATCACCACTGCAAATCCGCAGCCTCCAATCAATACTCTGGATGTCATAAGCCTCCATCAATCTATTCGTCACTAAACTCCATTTATTAATAGTCCGCAACAAAGTGTTTGTCTACCTCATTGTACTTGGTCGCCTCTATCATCCTCAGACGGATCCAATTGTTGTGTAACTGGACCACAGCTGTAACAAATGGTTTTCCCCATTCTCCTCCATTCTCCTCCTTCGCATGTCTCTTCCCATCTATACGATGGTCGTTGCCTTTTTCTTGAAAGGCCTTTCCCTTTGTTTTAGATGTTGCATAAAGGTCCTTCATAATTGTCGCTTCCTTCCCCTTATTTGAATTTCAACGATATCCCTTCTTAAATTAGTCTTTGACCTTTTGTGTTTATTTCATCTTTTTTCAAAGATATCTCAACCACATCAATTCTCGATGTTGCCCATAATAGTTATGCCCCTTTGTTGCCATATTTGACCAACGCCTTGTCTTCAATATTTAATATATGCTCGACCCCTACCACAATAATTATTGTTCCCTTTAATAATATGTATGGATATGACTTTTGGACCCCTGCCCCTTGGGAATAATATTTACATAGCTTTGCCTTAGCCGTATAACATTTTCATCGTGGACCACTCCCCCGTGCTTGTACCATAACAATCCTTCCCTTCTTACAGTTGATCGACCTCGATCGTCCATATACCTGAAAGAAAATCACCAAAGTTCCTTTCTCAAAATTGATCATTGATCATCTTAAGAGGAGTATGTTAGTCCTTCCCTTCTCAGAATCCATCTTATTCCTTTGGGAGTTTCTGTTCTGATCCTCGAAGGCAGGGTCCGCACTTAGACAGAAAGTAAATCATACTGCTCCATTCTCGGGATTAATTTCATCCCCATGGGAATGTTCTTTTTCTGATCCATCAAGGCAGGGTCCGCACTTGAACAGAAAAATCTGCATACCGATCCGTCAAGTAGGCGTCCCTCACTTGAACAGTAATGGCATTCCCAACCCTTTCTTGATCCTCCAAGTAGAATTCCCTACTTGAACAAGAAAGTAAACCCTTTCTGATCCTCCAAGTTCTCCACTTGGACAGAAAGTGAACCGTTTCCAATCCCTCACGTTAAATATCACCATTTAGCTTGATCAAGAAAAATAATTTGCCCTTGCATTATGAAGTATTTAACTATTTGAACGTAAAGAATAAACTTTATCTTATTTAAATAATTAATCAAGCATGCGAGCAATCTCAAGCATCAAAATACTTTTGAAATAATGAGTACCAAATACTTACAGACCGCAATGCTCCAGTCCGCAGTAGCTTTCACAAGCTTTCTCCAACTGTCTCATTGTAAGTATTCCCCAATGCTTTATGCATCTGCATATGTTGTACTGCAATCCTAGCTACATATGCCACATAAACTTCTTTTTTTTTTTTGAAGAACTCGTATCAATGTATTAAAAGAATAACAGTATTACAAGATGAGCGAGGAGCAAGAGAAGCTGCCTCGAAGAGACAGCAGTACCCCACCACTCCAACACCTCTCAACCACTACAACTGAACAAAATTCCCATCAACGTCTACTATCCCCAGGAAGTCTCGCCAAATGGCGAACTTCCGCTCAGCCAACCCCAAGAATACCAGAAAACTCTGAAACGGCTTATATCTCAAACGGGGAATCAAAGAGGACGAAGGCTGCTTCTCCCCCTGGAAAACCCACAGCCGCCGACGCTTCCAAATCAACCACACCAACCAAGCCACGCACAAGTGCAAGGCTTGCTTCCTCGGAAGAGGCCAGGCTCCAGGGTAAAGATGCAAGAGCAACCGCTGACTAGTTAGCCGAACCCGCAGCTGTGCCTGAACCCAGTCCCAGGCCGTCCGCATGTGCGGACAGAGGACCAAACAATGCTCCACCGTCTCTGGATGGAGACCACAACAGGGGCACAAAGGACTAACTCCGAGCTTAAATCTATTAACCCGAGTGTTAACCCAAAGACATCGATGCATAACCTGCCATAAGAGCACTCTAAACTTCGGAGGGGGAAGGGTACTCCACGTCCAAACCCACAAGAGCACCACCGGGAGCCCGGAAGCTGTAAAGACCTGCCCCAGTTTGTCGATTACAAAAAGTAAACGACGAATCACCAGGCACCTCCACCATAGCTCCCTCCTGCAAGAGGTGAGACCATTGATCCCTCTCAAAGCCATGGATCACCTGCGTGCCCGGGCCAGTGCAATCCGTTACCCGCTCCACCATATTGAAATCCCCTAAAAGCAACCATGCAACCTGCAAGCCCCCTAAACTCCGCAACTTGTGCCGAATGGTGGCCCATAACGCACCTCGTCGAGCCGCCTGGTTGGGAGCAGACACATTATCCCCCACTCCTGACCGCCCTCAAACCACTTAATAATTGTCCAGCGGCCGAACTTATCCGCTGCCGAGTACGTGACCTGGACGTCCATCCTCCATGCAATCAGTGTTCCCCCACTAGTTCGCCCTGAAGAAGAGCCAATAGCTGCAAACTGGCGTCCCACCATATCCAATAAGCGGGACATGTCCCCACGGTGGCACTTGTGCTCCTGCAAGCAAATGATGTCGGGGCGCATCTGCCGCAGTGCCATAGAAATGCGGGCCCTCTTAGTACTAGAGGACCGCACCCCCCGCACGTTCCAGCTGAGGACCGACCTATTCATCCCGGGGAAGGCGGATGAATCCCCTCGCGCCTGCCCATCAAGCCATCCAACTCCTCTAATCTGTCATCCAAAGCCGGGGGGTTTATAGCCATAACCTGCTCCACCTCAGTGGCCCATGACATACAGCGAGCCCCGCGAGCTGTCGGCTGCCTAGGCGGCTGCCTGGCCTGAAACTCACCACCAGAACCTGCCACACTGGCCCGGATTGCCCTGCCACCACCACCCAAACCCATATCAGAACCGCCAGGGCTGCGACCCCTGGCAAAACCTCCATGCCCCCCCCAGCCACCACGGCCCACAACAGAACCACCGTGCCCCCTGGCAAGGCCTCCACGACCGCCAGTCAAACCACCATAGCCTGCACCACACTCCTCAGGAGGGGGAGATCCTAGACCCTCGCCATCACATTCTGCCTCACCACCCCCCCAACACCTCCCTACCTTACTCGACCTGTGCCACTGGGCCATCCTGGGGCTCCCCAGCCACCCCTAGTGCCTCCTCAGGATCACCCGGCAATGCCTCTTGGGGATCACCCAGCAGCTCAACAGAAGGGAACATCCGCTAAATCTCAGCGCCATTCAACAGCTTCAACCGAAACAAGAAATGCCACGGACCACTCCGCACAGGAAGGGAGGTAGGCAATGGCTGCAACGCAGGCAGAGCCACATAGATCTTAGGTACCTGCACAATAGAGTGAGCCAAATGGACCCCCAAACCATTCGCCATGGATACGAGAAACTCCGGCACCATCATGTCTGGAGGCAGATCCTCAATCTGAAACCAACAAGGGATTTTAACCGCGGTCAAGGAGCTGGTAGACATGTCGGGAGTGTAATATTGATAAAGCACATACGCGCCCCCCAGAGCGTCCACCCCACGGCTCACCAACTGGCGCACCGAGGACTCTGCTTCGAACATAATAATGAAAAAGTTATTGGGAAAAAACTTCAACGACTTGAACCTGGGCAAACCAAGCCACTTCAAGTGGCCAGCAAGCCACACACTGAACCTTCGTGTATCAAGAATATACCCAGTAAAAAACCCCAGTACCGCAAAGGAAACCAGCTTCTCAATAGTCTAAAAATGATATTCATGATTAATATCGATCCACAGATTCTCCGGAAGCAAATCCTTCAAATCCTCAGAATGGCGCTCATTCACGAATCTGAGAGCCTCCTCAACACGAGCTGTCTGATGCTCCGGAGCTCTCCTCTTAATCCAATCAGAGAAGCCCGAACATGTGACACGAGCAATCGTGTCCTTGCCTCGCCAAGAAGCATGCCCCGCCTCAGGGGCAGGAGGCCTGGCATCCGGGGAGGCGTCCACAACTACTCCTTGCAAATTCCCTGACCGCATGCCATTCCCCAAAGCCACATCTCCCCCATCATTTCCTCCCACTTGCTTATCCCCACCGGGCTGCACTAGAGATGTAGCAGACCGGGTAACAGGATTGAGAGCAGCATGGGCTGGAGCAGCAGTCTCCAAAGACAACAAGGGCCCCTTGTTCAGCGGGGCAGCCACAGGACCATGCCCTCTTCTCACAACACCACCGACACCAGGCTATGCGATGGCTGCAGCAGGCCGGGCAGCGGATTTGGGAGAGGGACAAGCCAGACCGTCTACTAAATTAACATGACCATCTAAATTCACATCAACAAACTCAGCCACAACAGGCTGAGCAGCAGACCCAACTTCTACAGAAACAAATTCCAAAGGCGGCATGCTGGAAGGCAGCGATGCCGGAGTGGCCACCACACAATCATTCAGATTCATATTAGATTGGAAGGAATCCTTCACGTACCTTTCAAGAGAAGGAGTTGCTAAGAGATCCCGCATCTCACATAGAAGTTGCTTGTCGTCCTCCCCTCACGACCCCAACTGCTTCAGTGGAATCGGTAGCATCAGAACCAGCGCCCATGGCATCAGAACCAGCGCCCATGCGATGCGACTCGACCTGCCCATGCATCTCTACCTCACGAATTTCCTGTAACCCGGCCTGTACCTCCATAGGATCTGCCTGAAAGCTAGTCTGTACCTCCATGGGAACGGTCTGCCCATCCAGAATCCGGCCTAGGTGATGTGGGTTAGCATGCCCATGCCCAAATTCTTCCAGAATTCGGCCTCCACCGAGTTGCTCCTTCAAGCTGGATGCCCTCTCCAGCAATCCCTTCCTTCTGGCCATGTCACGAGGCCTCAAACTCAGTCCAATACCATCGCCAGCGGGCCTGGCTTCATCATGGATCTTCGCAGGAGCCATCCTCCTCCGACAAAACGCCCTGGTTGAGTACCTTACAGGCGCCTGCAGCGCACGACCGCCACCGCCTCAGCTGTCATCAGCCGCAACATATCTCGATGCCACATAAACTTTTTCTTTGCATCCTCGTAAGAATTCTATGGCAATTTTGAATTGCTCCCGACCATCAATTTTTGTATCAAAAGCTTCTTGGTTACATATAAAGATTGCTGCATCTTGCTTCTGTGATTCCATAACCCACAGGTCCACAAAATATTTGAACCACACTCTGATACCAATTGATAAGATTTAAAAAATTTGGACACTTTGAACATTTTGAAATCATTGATACACTAACAAACGAGAGAACTTTGATTAATCTAAAACTCCGTTCAGGCAAATTGTTATGGCAGTAATGGCACAGTACTTAACCGTCCAACCGGATCCACCTCCAAAAGGCTATACTGGCAAAGCTACGCACCAGCTTAACTGGTAATTGATCACCACTGCAAATCCGCAGCCTCCGATCAATACTCTGGATGTCATAAGCCTCCATCAACCTGTTCGTCACTAAACTCCATTCGTTAACAATTCACAGCAAGGTGTTCATCGACTTTTTCGTATTCGACCGCCTCTCCAGACACACAGGTGCGTAAAAGTCTGCACGAAGAAGGACCACGAGGAGCTGAAGGCCTACTTGGACACATTCTTCCTTGGCAAACTCTGGGGCGCCGAGGCCCTGGCACAGGTCAAGCTCGGGCACAGAGAACAAGCGAATCCCATGCTTAAATGGGGACCCCAGCAGTACCTGCTCATCCCCCTCTCCATGAAAGCGCATAGGCTGATTGCCTCCGTCCGAACGGGCGGGCACCGCCTCCGAATTGAGACTGCGTAATGGACAAGGGAACTGCGTGAGGACATGACTTGCCAATGCTGCCGCCAGGGGGTCCTTGAGGACGAACGCCATGCTTTGCAAACATGCCCTCTTATGAACATATTAGAGCACGGTACCCGCAGTTAGTGATCCGGGACAGGCACTCCATCTCATGCTCAACACTGAAGCGGTAGGAACTCCTGGATCATATCTTCAGGAGGTCCTAGATGAACGGCATCGGCTCTATCCTTCTTGCCTGTGAAGGCCTCCACTTTGTCCACTTAGCTTGGGATGACATCCCTGTGTTTTGTATACCAGCAACCGCATTGCTGCCACGGTTTTTCCCAGGCGGTTTTTTCATCCGGGCCGTAATACGCTTGTTGTTTGTCTCGTATAGGTCCCATAGTCCAATTGGCCTCCGTGGACGATAAAAATCTTATTCTATTCTATTCTATTCTATTCTATTCTATTCTATTCTATTCTA
>JAANSK020244443.1:0-13956 GCA_011763485.2 Isoetes engelmannii
CCATGTCTACACTACCCCACCACACTATAGTGGTGACACTCACCACAATGGTGACCCATACCATAGTGGCCCCAACACGACCATACACATATTATACCATATATACAATATGGTCATCACACGGGCCACGCACATGGCCGGCATCTGGCACGATCTCACCCACTGGAGTGGCACGATCTTGACCGTAGGAGCAGATATATATAGGAGAGCCACTCTTCTCGAGCTATTTCGTTTCAACACCAGTGTTGAGCCTTCTAGGCGCTCGTCTCTGTTCTATGCTTCTATCCGCCTCCGGGCCATTGTACTCTCCTCTGTATAACAGATTCTTTGCCAATTTTGGCGTATTTTCTTGTGTTACTTGTACGTATTTTTCGTGTTTTTTCGGGTAGGTTTATGACAGGTTGGAGGATTTGAGACAGTTCAGAAACAAATGGGACAAGCTTCAGTTGAGGTACAAGGATGAGAAAGAAGCTGAAACTAGGACAGCCGCAGCTCCATCTGATTGGCCATCGTATGAGGTAATTAAAAATCTGAAACATGGACAAACAAATGACAAAGACATTCCTGGTGCAAGGGATGATGGAGAATTGGGTACAAAGGCTTTTGAGGAAGCTGACATTTTTACTAACAATTACATGTCAGATTCATTCTATGAGACAATGGAGACTGATGCAGCATTTCAGGAAGAGCAGTTCATTGATGTTGACAACTCTATGTCAGGCAAAGATGCTACATCAAGCCCTATTCCTGCTGAACAATTTAGTGTCAAAGAGAAGACATCCAGCAAAGATACTCCTACAGGTGCTTGTCCTAATTCTGATAGCAGTCCAAGATCAGCAGCTTGCAATCAGCCAGGGGTAGCAGATAAACCAGGGGTGGGGTAGGGTGAGGTGGGGTTCTAGAAGAGAGAAAAGGAACTACTGAGATGAAGATGAAGAAAGCCGCCAATTTGAGGATCTGAAGAAGGCTCATGCTATAAGAAGCTAAACCAGTAGAGGTCCACAAAATGCATGCAAAAAATGCATGCATGCATGCTCCTCCTCAAGAGAATGTCAATCCAATGGATTGGATCGATTAGCATTCTCATGAGGACTCGCAACATGCATCCAAACTGCTGAAAAGAAGAGGACTCAGCTCTACTCTGGAAGAATCGAGAGGAACAAAAATAACTGCCATAAACCAGACAACTAGATCGAATCGAAAGAGGATAATGGAATATGTCAAGAATGGTCTAACCATGCAGAAAGAAGCCCTTCCCCTGCATGGTTTCTAGAAGGGAGAAATGGAACTGTTGAGATGAAGGTGAAGAAAGACGTCGATTTAAGGATCTGAAGAAGGCTCCTGCTACAAGAAGCTAAACCAGAGGCCCAAAATCTCCCTAAACTAGAGGCCGATAAAATGCATGCAAAAAATGCATGCATGCATGCTCCTCCTCAAGAGAATGTCGATCCAATGGATTGGATCGATTAGCATTTTCTGCTTCGATCCAATGGATTGGATCGATTAGCATTTTCTGCTTTTACGACACCGGTGGAGTGGCTTTTGACGACATTGCTACTTGTGATACTGATCAGGGCGACCAGAGTTGTGTATAGGTCGGGAAGAAAAATTCTTACCAGTCTATGTGACGCAGAAGTCTGGAGTAGCTTGTGGGTTTTGTTTGTGGGAAGTGGACTCTGGTGGCATTGGCAAAAGGGCTTGTATTGTGTTCACACGTTTGTCCAATTTGTTCTGTAAGGCAGTGCATCAGTCTCCTTTTCTAAATCTTGCCTCCTTTTATATGTTGTTAAATCTTGCCTTTTTTCTAGTACGGTGGGAATTCACCTCGATTTCTGCTTCGATAGGCAATTTGATCTGCTCGTCGGAGAAGCAGGGGCGAGCAGCATCGACTTGGGCTAAGAAATACGTGGCAGCATTTGGAATGCTATGGTGATAACAGCCCTACAAATGTCATAACATTCATAACACCTTGCATAACACCTCGCAACAACAATGTTACTGGATCTAGCATTCGTGAAGGTAGGGCTCATATCAAAGCCCAGGCCCATCATATATGACTCCTCTTACCACATCAAAACCCGGGCCTAAATGCCGAGGTCCAGAACGTTAAGGCTGATAGAGGGAGGTAATATCACCACAAGAGAGAAGGAAAAAGATATTTAAATGTGTTGCAGGGAACCCTATTCCGAGGCAAGGGCTATGGGGAAGGCGGCGAAGGGATCGCCCAAAACCTTGCCTCTGCACCTGGCTATGGAGAGGCTAGGGCTGAGGCCGTTCTTCAAAGAAAACGGGCCGGTGGTTTTTCAAAAACCTTCCCTTCCTCAAGAATCAGATCACCAGTCTCGCCTTGCAAAAGCAGAGGCTTGCCTTGAAGAGGCCATAGTTGATCTTATTTGCAACAAACAATGGCAGCTTCTGCAGCCCAATACTGGGCAGGCTGTAAGTATCGGAGATCATCATGTATGCTTTAGTTATTCTGAAAAAGAAGGATCTGGGTACCGGACTTGGGAGTGGCATGGCCATCTCATGCTTTATGATGAAGAGGATGGCTACTCTTCAGAATATGTCTATGGGAATTACTTTGAACAGATTGAAGATGAAGGTTTCTCTGATCTGCCTCAGTGGATCGGCGCCGGAAAAGGATTGGATTCTTCTTTGCAGGGTTGGAAGTTTTCTTAGCAGGATGAATTAATGCTTTGCTGGATATGGAGGTTAGTTTATGAGTTTTAATGCTTTTGGATTGTCAATTCTGATTATTGATGTTTCTTGAGGAAGACAATTCTTTTAATTATGGAAAACAGCAAGCTTCAAAGCTTTATTATGTTTGTTCTCCCTTCCACTGTAGGAGTAGAAACAGGAACAAAGTTATGTCATTTTTTTTACTCTTGTCTCTACTTTAGTGTGAGATTGAAGTTGTGCTTTGTTATGTAATTTGAACATTTAAGGCTGCAGTTTAAGTTATAACATGTCTATGTTTTTTGCTCGAAATTAATTAGAGTTTCTTATAAATCCAGTAAATATCAATGAGAATAGAATTGAATAGAATTGTTTTTTCTCGTCCATGTTGACCAAAAAGGCCTATAACGTAATGGAATGCGCATTGCAGCAAATTTATTGGTTGGGGATTTGAACCCCAAGAATACAGACCAATAAAACCTTCTATCCCCATCTAAATCCTGAAGACTATAGTCTTCTTCTTTAAATTTAATTCAATTTATTTCTATCCCATTAGTTATCATACAAATCATATGATAAAATATGATCCCATGAATTGGCACCAAGTCTTCAACCTTCTAACCAGTTATCATACAAATTATATGATAAAGTATGATCCCATAATTGGCACTTGAGGAGGAATGTGTAAAAACCAAGTCTTCAACCAAGTCCCATAGGCCAATGGGTCTCCGTGGCCAATAAAAAATCTATTCTATTCTATTCTATTCTATTCCGTTATCATACAAATCACTTGGTCTCCATGGCCGATAAAAAATCTATTCCTTTCTATTTAGTTATCATACAAATCACACACAAATCACACGATATCCTGTCTATTTAAGAACTCACACACAAATCACACGATATCCTGTCTATTTAAGAACTCCGTAACCCTGTACAAATTAAGAACAATTGGCATTGGAGGAAGTTCCCACCTTAAGAACTCCCTGACTCCGTACAAATTAAGAACAATTGGCGTTGAAGGAACAATTGGCGTTGAAGGAAGTTCCCACCTTGAAACAGGCAAAGAAATGGTTGAAGTAAACTACAAGAAGGGAGCCAAACTGGTGAAATACAAGCCAAGCTAGTGTCAAAATTAATGTAAAATCTAGAGGCTGCCTATGGAACAAGAGTCGCCTGCACACTAATAACTAATTAGGGAAATTTTATGACTTGTATAATGTCTTGTTTATTTATAGACGATATGAGTGTTAAAGAACTCAGTACTACGTTTTACACTACAAAGCATAGTGCTTCTTTTTCAGAGGTTGACAAGGGGAGAATAATATTTAGCAATTTATGCAAGAGTAGGTGCACTCTTTGACTTGTATCATATGTCTATTCAGATGGTATGAATGCATTAAAGAGCTACCTAACCCCCTATACAAATTAAGAGTCCCAACAAATGGTTCAGTACTTACTCATAAGCTACATCACTAGAAAATATTTATTTATCATTCCTATTCACTAGAAAATTTTATTTATCATTCCTATTCTTCTTAGATGATACATTAAGGTTAATGGCAAATTTCATGAGGTTGAAAATGTATTTGGCAGAACACTTTTGGATTATTTTTTGTGGGAAAAGCTAGGTGTATGTTGAGTCTAGGGTTTCAATTTGCATCTACTATGGTGCTATGGAATTAGGGCGCTTCAAGTGGGAGCGCTTTTGCAGGGATTTTTTGCACCTTGGTTGTGACATCCCCTACTCGAATATGATGCCCCGATCATACATGAATAGGAGATTCCCTCATGTCAGCAACTGACTCGCCAACATGAGGCTGTCTCTCTGACGTCGGACTCTTGATGGTGACCAAGAATCCAACGTGGAAGGACTAGACGTGTCATTTATCCCGTCTCTCTCGGGATCGGCCTAGCAGCGGAAGCGCATAACACATGAGCACATGACAAACATAACATTAACCACCTCGAAGGGTGGGATCATCGTAATCCAATGTAACGGGCCTGCCGGGTTAACCCTCCAGGTAACCCGATATCCGATCTAATCTCGCATAAGTCCACGGCCTATTTGGTGTGCATAAGTTGAATGATGCAATGCAAAAGCATTCTTAAGAGGAACTCAAGGTAAAGAATTGAATCTTTAAATCTCAACCAAATCCAATAAACACTTAGGAGCACAACTCTATTATCACGCTATATACACAATGATAATACTTCACATTCTAAGAATCAAGTTTATTGATTAACCACAAAGCCTTGCTGAAGGATCATACACCTTCAACTCCATTTAGGCTCTATCAACTACACAATGATCCTTCACGCCACATGTCTATCTGCTTACACCAGGAACACATGGGGTTAGTCTTAAAAACTAAGTGGGGGCTTGAGGCATCTAGAAAATGCTGGTATAATCGGCAAGTAAAATACATGATATATCAATTACAAGAACCATTCTTAGACTTAGAGGCCTCACCTGAGAGTCCCACTATGCTATAGACTAGCAATGCAATGTTAATATATAACATGGACAATGATAAAAAGGACCACACTATGAGAAATACCAGAACATCATCAATCATCCAGATAAGCTATAATTTAACATGCCATAGTCTTAGAATAACCAGGAGACAACCACGAGACCATGAGGAACCATGAAATAACCATGAGATATCCATAAGCATGCAGTGCTTACTCCGGTTCTATAAGGCCACCTGGGCTGATCAGGCTCTACAGCAAATACGGGCGGGGTTAGCCTCATGTGTACACACCCTCCTAGCCTGCATCTAGCGCTAGGGGACCGCTTCAAGCCATGTAGCGCGATGAAGCACCCACGCCGGGATGACAACACCCGATGTAAGAAACAAGAACAACCGCGAGTCCAAGCCACCGCAAATGGACCCCGGCCCCGGAGAATATGCACTCATACATCAACCAAGAACTTAGCACATGTCCCACATGTCAGAGTTCAAACCATCATATAATCCAAGAATCAAGAGTCATAGTTCACATGCATTTTCCCATGCATTTACTAAGGACAACATAGAACAATGCCAACACTTGCAATAACATCATAGAGAACAGATCCCATTCATGTTCTACCACATCAAGATGTCAAAAACATCAACGAGTGCATGCTAACATAATGAAATCATGACACACAACCATGGTATCCAAGCATTTAGCATGTCTAGATACATTATACAAGAGCATATAGGTGGTCTAGCATAACCTCCCCATAGGAAAAGCTTATTTCAGGATGCTATAATATTCTATTCTCGAGCAATCATGATATGCATACATTTTACGTTCAACATAATGTAGTAGAATCATATAGCAACTACAACAGATTTCTAGAGCACGCTCCTCCATTGTCACTCCCTCCATAAGGAGTGAACATTTCACCACATACTCATATGCAATTATAAGTTAGCTTACTTTGCTTACTAGTAATCGATCCCATAGCTTAGCATTTCATTTTGACTAGTAGCAACTCCACACCATTGCCATACACTAGAAGCCCCCATAATTATAAGCTTCTCTAGGTGGTCTCTGATTTATCCTCTTACTATCCAATACGAGATTAACATGCCTTCTTAACTCCACATTTATTTCTTAGTTGTGCAATTCCATATTATAATTTTAGCAACTTAACTTCAATCTAGTTACCAAAGATACAAATACATTGTCTATATCTTCTAAATTAGTATCTTGTCTCTTGAAGCTAATGGTGCCTTGCATGCCTTTTCTAGGACTTCCATGGAGCCCCATAAGCTGCATGATTCTAATTGGGTTCTGGCTTCTCCAAAGCAAAGCATTCTCTCTAATATTGCTATTGCCAGAATTCCATTTACTCCATACTAGCTCTACTCTACTATCTACAATTCTAAAGACTATTCCCAGACTTTTTACAATAATCTTAGTTTAGTTCTTGCTTGCTCTTATATCTCATCGTGGCAAAAGACATTCAGTTCCACATTCCCACATTCAAGACCACTTAAATTACTTTGATACTCTTATTCTTTTCTTCAACAATGTGGAATCTAAGCAATCTAAGAATCCCCTGGTGTAAGCGACAAGCCATCAATCTGAGAACCACTTCAGTGATGGCCCTTTGACTCCTTATAGTTGTTTTCTTCCCAAAGTATCTCCTCCTTCCAGCTCCTAGCTCCCTAAAGTAAGTTATACAAGAAGATACAATCTTTCTGAATCAGCTCCACTCTTTCTGACATAACTCCCTCATATGATGAATTTCGGCCTTATTAGGCCCAATTTGGAAAGCTGATTCGAAAACCATTTCAGCAAAGTAAAAATCACCCGAGTTGGTTTTTGGGTCGCCGAGATATGATGCTCTATACTTCGGCCAGCAAAATTGCCCAGAAATTGCAGCTCCTTCTACCTCCTTCTAGAAACCCTCATAGAAACTGATGCCCTTGAAGTTTGTATAAACTTCATACATAGTATGTAATTCTCATGTCATGATCAATATGGAATAATCCCAATAATTATCAATAGGGAAATGTGAATAACATGTCTGCTAACGGGCAAAGCTCGTTACATTTTCGAGGCTGCCGAGTTGACCTTCCTGGCAACTCAAAATTTTGTCAAAACTTTACACTAGATTTAGGTTGGTGTGCAAACCTTACAAAGTAATGATATTAGTGAAGAATCTAATCTTCCTTTTGCAATTGAGAATGATCCATTGTTATAATTCCCATTTCATTGAAGACAACCAAAATCCAAGGAATTAACTATCCACAATATTCTTAATGCATATACAAGATCAAACTGAACAAATCAACAGACTTCTAGCTCTAGACTCTGCCCCGATCCCCTGCTACATTGCCGCCATCAACCTGGCCTCCGCCTTGCGGATTCACTGCACATGCACTCACTGGGGTTAGTCCTCGTGGCTAAGTGCGAAACCCATAGCTTCATGTGCATACATGGAAACACTCTGGAATCTTGGATAACAAGAATATGAGCAACACCAAAGACACAAAGTCCTATGAACAATGCTAGACAATGTCAACAACATAAACATCATGAGCACTAGAAGCAAAAAACCAAGCCAAAGTACCAAACAACAGAAATAAAGCTCTGAGACAGTGGGAAGCTCAGCCATCCTACTCATGCAGGCCCTGTTAGTGAAAACATACCCTGCCAACTTATATTCCAAGCCCTGTAGCAGAAGTGGTGGGGAGAACCTCTATGCGCACATCCTTCCCAGCCACGCCTGGCACTGGAGGACCTCTTATGATGAGTCACATAGGTGACGTGCATCCACACTAGGAAGCTACATCTGTGATGGAGCCACGCCCGGTGTCACAGAGCACAAGAACAACATAGAACACATATGGCATAAGAATGCTGAAACTACCTATGCCACCGAACCTGGTGTGATGCAATGATTGAGACAATGACATCTAATTTTCATTAAAAAAATATGGAAAATTTACCAAAATAACCTTAACGTTGACTTAATTCTCAAAAAGCCCTTCATATTTTTAAAATTTCCAAAATGCCCTTAATTCTTAAGTATTTTTCCAAATAGCCCTTGGGATTTTAAAACTCACCAAAAAGCATGTTTTCACAATAGATGATCACTCTTTAGAGATGGAAGTGTTTCTTACAGATCACAACAATCAGAAAAATAAATTTCAGAACATCATAGTATTCTTTCACGTCCAGAGCTTTATACCCATCTAGGTCACTTGTTGAGCTCATTTTGCTATTCATATGTTGGAGCTATTTATCCACCAAATATTGAACTTCTTGAAAATAAGGAAATGCTACCTTTGGCAACACGTCGTCCTCCTGGCAGACGTAAAATGAAAAGTGAATGACAGAAGACAGGAATAGAGAAATCATGTGTACAGGTGCACACATTGTGGTAATGGCGGCCATAATGAAGGCAGTTGTAAAATCCTATTTGACATTTCCATTGCATATTTTGTCATATGTATTGTTCTGAAATTTATTTTCCAGATCTGTGATCTATAAGAAACACTTTCATCTGTGATCTGTGATCTGTGAACATGTGCTTTTTGGTGAAATTTTTAAATACAAAGAGCTATTTGGGAAAATACTAAAGAAATAAAGGCATTCTGGGAATTTAAAAGATACGAGGGGCTTTTGGGGAATTAAATCAACAATTAAGGTTATTTTGGTAAAATTCCCTTAAAATATTTATTATACATGTGCCTAGAAGCTCAAGCCCATCATATTCACTTGCAATGTCGAAGTAGCTTGCACAAAGTCAGTGCAGGTCCAACACTTACATAGCCATTCTATATGCAATACTTACCACTAAAAGTCTATTCCACCCATAAAGAATATATGCATCATTATTCTTATTAGCTTACATCCAATCCATTAGTCATGATAACTTATCATATTTTCTAGTTGTTTCTTCTCGAGGTTGCCAATACAACTAATTCCATGTCAAGGTAGCTAGTTGAGTGAGGAAGAATATGATAAAAGAATCCAAACATGTAGAGCAATTAGCAACTGCTAGTAACTACTGCCTTAGTGTCGTTGCAGGACCGTTCCTATAGCACAACATGCCAATATCTACTTAATGCCACTTAGCTATAGTTTTAATTATTTCATATTGCAAATCGACTTCCTTAGCTACCAATTTATTAGCTCGATCAATGTACACTCTTAAAATTTACATGCTTCCAACTTAACAATCCTGAAGGTCTCATGACCGTAACTACATGTATCCCTTGCCAACTAATCGCAAATCCAAGCTCCAGTCTTCAGGTGTCAAAAAGTACAGTTACCTCACCTAAATCATTAACTTTAAATTATTTATATTATCTAAGTTACAACCATTCAAAGCCTATTGTCTGGAAGACTCTTGCACTTCAATACCTATTTAATTATTGGCTCCACTTTATGTTCTATTTGGTTTATAAAGTATATCAAAGTATTAACAAAAGGTAAAAACAAGACCAAAAAGAAAATCACAGACCAAGAAAAAGCAAGGGACGACTTTCGAAAATTAAAGCTGGAGCATCGATCAACCTTTTTCGGCCCTCTAACAGGCAAAACGACCGCTTCAAAGGTAAAATCAGCCCTTTTTACCCTCTCCACCCGATTCCATATGTTTTTTAAAACTTTCAACATCTCTTAACTTGGCAAAGACTCTGAGAAATTCAAAACCTACCCAATTCATCTCATCATCAAGAAGGCCCTTTCCAACAGATTCAGCTTGATCTTATCAGTGTATTTCATGTGCTGCAAGTGCTATGATTCATATGCCTCTTCCCTTACTGCATCACGCCTAAATCGGCCCTTTTGATATACAAATCAGATCCTTTATTTGCCATACTTGCCGTTACTTAATTGATCATAACCGGTTGTGGGTATGTGATCCAAGCTTTCCCCCAACAAGCTGTTAACAGAAAGCATATACAAATTGATTAATCTCTTAAAACACTTCGAACTCCAAAAGCTTTCAAATTCAGTCCTGGCCCCTCAAGTAGTCAGGACCGTTACAGTCTCCCCTTCTAAAACTTAACCAATGTCCTCATGGGTCAATCCTAGAAGTTGTCATGCTTACTTATAATTGCACCAAACGTAATGCAAGAAAACCCATACCTGAACGTCATCAAGAGTTGCTTCCATTGCTTACATGGGAATTCTCCCTTAGCACCTCCACGCTAACCACTTTCTTCTAAATACGGCTCCTCCTTATGAGGATAGCATCTCCAAATGTCTCTTATAGTAGAACCATTAGTTTCATAAGTCCACAACCTCAACTTAATATGTCATCCATAACGTCAACATCCAAAGATCCTACACGCTCTGATGCCAACTTGTAATGTTCCTAACCGACATGCCCTTAACCAAGTGGGCAAAACCGTCTAGACATTTATGAGTAGTTGCTTCTACCCATTTATGCCAGTGTCTCGAGAACGCCTCACAGGCACTTTCAAGGATCGAATACTCGAGCGGTCTACCATGGGCCCGTTACAATCTCTCCCACTAGATCTATGCTCGTCCTCAAGCATCCAAGACAATGATTTAACCATGTACACTAGTGACACTATGATTACCAAGGTTGTGCAATTCACCCATGCATATAGGCACCCATAGAGACTCGAACTCGAGATCTACTCGGATACCACCGAGTTGACCCTCCTGGCAATCCGGGATCTTGTCAAAACTTTATACCAGATCTAGGTTGGTGTGCAAACCTTACAAAGTAATGATATTGGTGAAGAATCTAATCTTCCTTTTGCAAGTGAGAATGATCCATTGTTATAATTCCCATAATTACAACTAAAATCAAGGAATTAACTATCCACAATATTCGTAATATATATACAAGATCAAACTGAACAAATCAACAGCCTTCTAGCTCTAGACTCTGCCCCGATCCCCTGCTACATTGCCACCATCAACCTAGCCTCCGCCTTGCAGATTCAGTGCACATGCACTCACTAGGGTTAGTCCTCGTGACTAAGTGGGGATACCATCCGCATACATAGAAACACTCTAGAATCTTGGAGAACAATAACATGAGCAACATCAAAGGCACAAAGTCGTATGAACAATGCTAGACAATGTCAACAAGAGAAACATCATGAGCATCAGGAGCAAAGAACCAAGAAAAAGTACCAAACAACAGAAACATAGCTCTGAGACAATGGGAAGCTCAGCTAGCCTGCATGCAAGCCTTCTTAGCGAAAACATGCCCAGCCAGCTATATTCCAAGCCCTGTAGAGGGAGTGATGGGGTAAACCTCGTATATGAATACCCTTCCCAGCCCATGCCTGGTGCTGGAGGACCTCTTACCATGGAGTCACAGAGGTGACGTGCATCCACACCAGGAAGCTACGCCTATGAGGAAGTCACGCCAGGTGTCACAGGGCAGAAGAATAACGTAGAATACAGATGATGTAAGAATGCCAGAACTACCCAGGCCACCGAACCTGGAAGTCCAACCCAATGGTCCGACCCCAGAGGATCCAAGAGATAACACGTTACCAAGACAATTGTGATGCAATAAGTGAGACAATGACATGTGATTTTCATTAGAATATTTATTGTACATGTGCCTAAAAGCTCAAGCCCGTCATATTCACTTGCAATGTTGAAGTAGCTTGTGCAAAGTCGGTACAGGTCCAACACTTATACATAGCCATTCTATATGCAACATTTCCTAACCGACATGCCCTTAACCTACTGGGCAAACCCGTCTAGATGTTTATATGTAGTCACTTCTACCCATTTATGCCGGTGTCTCGGGAACGCCCCACAAACACAGTCAAGCATTGAATACTCGAGAGGTCTACCATGGACCGTTACAATCTCTTGAGCATCTAAGACTTAACCAGTATACCACTGACTGTGTGGTTACCAAGACATCCATGGAGACTCGAACTCGAGACCTGATCTGATACCAATTGTAACGTTCCTAATCGACATGTCCTTAACCAGCTGGGCAAAACCGTCTAGACATTTATGAGTAATCGCTTCTACCCATTTATGCCGGTGTCTCGGGAACATTCCACGGGAAAATTCAAGGATCGAATTCTCGAGTCGTCTACCATGGGTCTGTTATATCTAAATAACATCATAATCAAATACAATATACATCGACATGGGGAAATCCTACCTAGGTTCAGACTCGTGAGGGTCGACTGACGGCTTGGGTCTCCAGAGATCATGCAAACAGAATTCATAGCAATGGATTTGGCTAGCAAAAGAACATGGCCGTTGGGTAGTCCACTCCATCCGCCCCTCTTGTGCATTGCAGATAGGCTGATAAGTCTTGGAGCCGAGCTGTAGCTTGCCAGGGGCATAGCCAAAGGGGCTACTCTTGGGTCGCATCTTCCCAGTCCCGATGAGATAGCAGGAGAACACTCTCCTTCAGAGGATTCATGCCAGTTACAGGCAAGCTAGAGAGCCATTGTTCGTACACGACTTCAACACAATTGAGGTGACGCATCACCAAGAGATGTCGAGCCCATACCTGCCGCACGCAGTGCCAATGTATTAGGCCTAGCCCACAACATTCCCCAGTAGGAATTACACACCAGAGGGATCAACTGCCATTGGACAAGTCCTCTTTATCAGTCGGTCTAGCGCTGCAACCCACAACGTAGGCGGGCTCTTATGCACATGCCACAATTAATTGGAAATTAATAAGGCTATTTAGAATCATCTTCTAAACATGGCTCTGGGTTTCTACCACCCTTCAAAATACACAAGAGGTGCGGAACAGAGATATGATCCATCATATTGTAATAAGATAAATTGAAATAACAGAAATCATAGATCTAATCTAATCTAATCAACATGATTTAGGGTTCATTCGTTAGTCTGAGCTACATGTCTGGAACCCTAACTTTTGAATCGGTAGGGGGCAGTGTTAACATTGACCCCAGTCAATGTTATACAAAGGCCCAACTCTATATGGACCAGCATCAGACAAATAGAGGGAAAGATCGTGCCAACGGAAGTAAGGCATGCAGCCAAACACGCTAATACAAATGGCTGCACGATTTTGGACACGACATGCTTTCTAGCACAACACGATCCTGGCCACGCATATACGACATTCAGCACGGTCACGGACACGATTCCTGGGCATGATTTTTGGCACGACTTCGGGCATGCCCACGAACACGACTAGCAGTTAGGCTTTCGCTGCAACAAATTCAGTTATTTGCAAAGTGTGACCCCTGTCCAGATCCAACAAATTTCAGTTAGTTGCTGAATGGGCACTCATGTCGCCATCAGGCAACAACCCAATCATTTATAAAAGGCTCCACTCCGGATTGAAGAATGGTCCAAGATTTGATCGACCTGAGTTGCCCACTATCTTGGTCCTTATTTCCGCCTATAGATTTTTTTATTACTCTTGTTTTCATGAGTTATTATCTTGATGTACTCTTCAGTTCATATATGAATGAAGTTTTGTGATTATCCTCCTCAATTTGTCTGAAGTATTTCAAGATTTAGGTGATTGTGCAAATTCTTGAGTTCGCAAATTTATTATGTGTGCGAAATTTCATAAAGTGTTCAAAGTTTGTTTGATCTATCTCCTTGTTGCAAAATTTCCTTGAAGTTTTTCTAAAATCTCGCGTGACACTGAGCAGTCTAATCCCTCGAGCACCAAAGATCACTGAATCTAGTGGATCTGCTCAAGCCCAATCAGCCCGATTAACCCTGGCCACTTAACAGTTTAACATGAAGTAGTCCTCCAAGGAAAACATAACTATAGGATAAATACCTATAATAAAAAAAAAATTCAAGGCATTTACC
>JAANSK020244454.1:0-13955 GCA_011763485.2 Isoetes engelmannii
TTGGCTGATGATCAAAAGAATACACAGGAGAAGCCGAGCAAGGACTTCTTCAACAAGTCTTTCCTTCGTAGTCTGCGTGGTTTGTCTGCCGCTGAGATACATCATTTGATGGAGGAGATACTCGAAGGCAAATGCTTCCTAACGACGTCTCAACGTTACACTGGCCGTTTCTATTACAAGCAACGGGCAACGGATTTACGCACACTGAAGTGCTTCACCATGCAAATGTCCCGTCAAAACAGACACGTACAGAAACACATGTCTAAATCGAGACAAAATTGATGACATCTTAGCATGTCACATCCTATTTTCCATATTTCGTAGCTTTTTTTAACCCCTATTTTTTTCTCAGGGACAAACGTGTCAATTTTAGGAGCAAGCATCAACTATGAATATGCTAAAAGCATCTTTCCTATAATATTTATACATGTTTAGATACGATATAAAGAAAGATATTTCAATAGATAAAGTGAAAGCTAAGTGTATTCTAAGGAAAAAGCGGGCAATGAAATAAAAAGACGAACAATTTGCATCAAAGGGAGAGGCGACCATTTTTGGATATAGCTGCAGTAATACTTGGACTAGGGACGACCGCTTTAGGACTGACAACTATAGTAAATTTAGGACGTTTTGTGGAAGGCTAACAAGGAGTCGATTCATGTCTAGCAGTGGAGCAGGCTACCTGCAGCAGCAAGGAGCACCGAGTAGGTGCAACTGGCTGCTGCAGGTAGCCTGCTCCCCTGCCAGGCCAGGAATTGGCGACTTGTTCACCTTCCACACCCTTATATCAAGGTTAAGAAGACTAGCCTTAGATTGAATTATTGAGCATAGGCCAAGTTTAGGCGGCACATCCCAGGAGTTGGAAAATCATGATATTTGGCTTGCATTAAAACATGTCATTTGATACTATGATTACATACCTATGGCTATTGATGAATGAAATTGGATTCACGAAGGTTTTATTAGTTAGAGTTAAAAGATAAATCTAGTACATTCCTCATGTCCAATTAAATGTATAGTATACAATGAGGAGTCACTACTGATGCCAAAACGTGAAGCATGGATGGCATGCTCGAACGCAGACGCCACCAAAAATAAAAAGGCCCATCGCAATGATGCCACGTGGTATGACTATTGAATTTGGTAATCCCCATAAAAATCCACGGACTACAACTGGTGGGGTAAGTGCAAGCCTGGCCAATGCACCTTCCTCTAGAGGAGAGGGGAGGATGGATAGATAGATATTATGAACTCGTCAATAATTAGTGAATAGGATTTTACATTTGGATTGTAGCTCTCTACATCTAGAAGATGTGATTCAATTGATTGTAACTCTTTAAATCAACTCAATTCAATTCTATTTTATATTTAAAAGATGACGTTAGTCGCAACATAAATGTATGCAATGCCTTTAACAAAGGCAAAGGATTTTCCAAATGCACTGCATGACCACATTCCTCAATCTCCAGAATTTCCATAGGAGTTATATTGTTGCCATCCATTTTGTGCTCATTTTCTTTATTTGAAACTCTGTGGATCATGTCATGTGCTATTTTCACAAATTTCTTGTCAAGTGATCCAACAACGATCAAAATAGGCACTTCAACTTGTGGCAAAGCTTCCCATAATGACCTGTGAAATGTATAGTATAACTATTATAAGTCTATTAGAATTTTATTACTACCATTATTTATATGAAGACGAATAGAATAGAACAATATTTTAACATCCATTGATTTAAAAGACACATAGACCACACTAGCATTGCCTTATGGGTTCTACTTTCATTCACTTAACATTACATGGCCTCATAGGGAACCGAGCCCAAAGCCTCATACACAACGTCAATTGAATGAAGTTTCCAATTAATCCACAATCATGAGAATGAAAAGAAGAGTTCTATTAACACTAAAAGCAATTGATCTATGAGACAATCCTATCCCACAATTGCTTTACAACATTGCACTATTGACTTGCTTTATGCGGGGAATGCTTTTAGCTTGATTGCTGGCATATTTGTATGGAGTACCGTATAATGTTGATAATGGCACTTGTGATTTGTTTCAAAAGTGGTTGCTTTTGTCATTGCACGAAGGGCAATAGACTTGGGGGAGGGGTAGGCATAAACTATGTAATATTCCATGGCCACATAGGATGTTCAATGTAGAATTAAGCGAAGCTAAGGTCTACAACAATGTAATTTCTAATTTCAGCAAAGATTTATCTATAACTCCATATATATTTGAACTGGCCACAAAGTAGGCTAAGCTTGCTAGTTTCATTTCTTAAAGAGAGTTTCATAGTCTCGACAATTGGCTACATTTCATTTGCTCCACAAAGAGTGATATAGAGAAAACTCTATTGGCTTCTTTCCTTTTGCAGGGCACTCCGTGTTTTCAGTATTGGTTGATCGGATTTTTCAAGTTCAATTTCCCATACGCCAACTTGAAAACATGGTTGAGTTTTTGAACATGCTTTTATAAGTTGTTTAATGACAAAAATAGGGTCTTTAGCGATAGGAACATGGTTTTCTTATGTTAAATATCATGGAGGGGGTTGGTTGGGGAGATTGGCGTGGAGTTATAAAATGTGGTTATTGTAAAATGGCAAAAGTGCAGAACCTATCATGGAATGAAAGGTTTAGGATAAGATAGACGAAGATGCTCATAAGTAGAAACATGCCTTTAGAACGTTTAATATTTTCTATATGATTATCTAGATGGATTTCTATTTTTCTGGAATCATATGTGCACGAAACGGGAGTATTAGATTACACATCAAAGCGTGTAAGGGTGTAGGGAAAATGTTTGAGGATGTATTATGGCTAATCTTGTTACAAGTTACAACATGGGTATGTGTAGTGACAAAGTTTGGATTGTGTGTACATTTAATTGTTTTAATTTGCTCGATTCAGGTTAGGTTTCACGAATTTGGACTTTGAGAACTTGTTATTCCTGTATTAGGCCTTTCATTCTTTGAGTTAGTGCAGGTAAAATGAAACAAAGGTCTTACAATTGTCTACCGATGCTGAGAGCCGATAAGCATTCTGCGAGCCCTTCCGAATTCCTGTGTTGGATCCGATCTTCTTTTATCGCCTTAAACGCAGGATGATCTCGTAAACTAGGTAAGCATCAAACAGAAAGGAGTCGAACTGAGTGCGATACTTAAATTGGCCGAATTTCTATTCTCATCTGAGATTCTGACCTTTTCCACATATGTTTCCTGTACCAGGAATCAACAAAGTTCTTCAAATCGCATTTTCGCAATAATTTTGCCAATCCATCGTCCGCTGCAACTCTTCTAGCTCTGACATGCGAGTCTTCTAATCCTGGGCTTCCAGACACAATCACAGCACCTGCAACCTGTACTTGTTGTGATTTTTTCAATGCCGTATGCATTGCCAATCTGGCTCCCATTGAATAACCAATCAAAATCACATGTTTTACGTCCAGTTTGTCTAGGAGCTTTAATATTGCTTCAGACAAGCACTCCATAGACCAGTTGCATGCAATTGCTGATCCATTAATCCTTTTGTGAATATCTCCTATAACAGTGCTTTGCCCATGGCCTGGTAGATCTAGACTGATACAATGATACACAGTTGATAAGGAATTCATTATAGGTAACCACTCCGTTCCAGTCCCCAGAAACCCGTGGAGGAAGACCAAGGTCAATTGGTTGTTTCCCTGCAAGAACAAAGAATTTGTCAAAGCATGCGGACGACTGGGGATTGGTGGTTATGCTTCCTTTTAACTACATTTAGGTTTTTTTGCCTGCTTGATTTTCCTTCTTTGATTTTTTGGTGGGGAAAAGGACTAGAACAGATATGTGCATTTCGATGTGAATGGGTTCTATATGGTGTCAAAATGTTTGGATACCTAACAGCAATGAACATACCTTTGGCGTTTCCCGAATATGGAAATTGAAAAGTTTCTCCTCCACAAGGATACTCACTGCATGCTCAATGGTATTGCCCATGGAAAGAGCAGGAGCAGCAACTTCTAACCTTAAGGGTACTTGTTGCCCAAATAGTTTTGTCGGCTGGACTTCCATTCCATCCTTGCCCTTCACTGCGAAGGGTAATTTGTTGGCTATGATGTCTTCTTTAAGCCACATATAGGTACCTAAACCATGTGCAATGGCAGGGATTCTGCTAATATCCTTTGTCTTGTAATTGTTGCTGCTGGATGATGTGATGGCTTCTTCATGCATTTTGTCGACAACGGCAGCAAACTGTGCATATGCTGCAAGGCTATAGGTGCTTTCAAAAGCTGCACTTATCACGACTACTAATCCATGATTCTGGCTGGCTCTTGCCAATGAGTATGCCCTTTCAAAACCACCCACCCGTCCAGGTTTTATCACCTACATATAAAGTGTTGAAGCATTACCGGTAATAAACTGAGAATGAGTGGGTGATCACTTACCACAGCAACAACTCCATGGCGAGCCAAGGTTTGAAGCATCTCTTGGCAGTTTGTTGTGCATTTGTCAATGCTTTCATCTAGTGCTACAGGTAACTTGCTATTCTTGCAAAACTTTTCGATATCTCTGATTGTTGGGACAGGTTCCTGGCTTACACAAATTGCAAATGCAGTTAAGATCCATTTCACTGGTACATATATCGCAAATATATGGCTTTGTAAATAGTTTCTTGTACTTCCAACATGAAAGTAGCAAAGATGTGGATTGTCAGACAAATAACCTCAATATACTGGAGATGACAATTCTGTACGGCATCTGAGAATGCCAAGGCTTGCAATAAGCTCCAACGTTGATTTGCATCAACCCGGAGGTGTATGCTTTCACCCACAGATTTGCGGACTGCCACAACGACAGCAGCATCCTCCAAAGGTGATTTTCTTCTCCCAACCTGTATAAATATTTTATATTACAATGAAGTCGGTCCATCCCGTATTTGGTTGTTTAGATACTTACCTTAAGTTTCAAGGTGGTAAAACCTTGTCTCACAAGTCCAGAGGCTATTCTGGCAACATCTTCTGGACTGTCCTGAGAATCAATCAAACCACAGACGTGCACTTTTGGGACTTCTGCATACTCCACTTCCTTTGAATTGCGTGGAGAAGGCATGCCAGAGAGCAGATAAAAGAGGCTATCTTTTGTGCATGCTGAAAGAGCTCCAAGGACAGCCATTTCAAGCCCACATCGTACACTTGGGAACAAAGTGTTTGCCTGCAGCATTGCAAACATGATATCTAGCATGGACTATAAGAATATGTCTCGTAAACTTGCTCAGAACCTACTCTGCATGTTGTAATTGCTGCTGTTTAACTACTTATCATGGGCCAAAGGTCAAGTAGGTTGATTCAGCATGTGCGGTGCAATTTTCCAGATGACATGTGACTCTAACATCCATGGCAAGACTGAAATCCACTGTGGAGAAAGTTACCTTCACTTGCAAATGCTCTTGTATCCAATTTGTGAAGCTTCCATCAAGTAGTAGTAGAGTCCAATTTAATGGTGCACCGTTAAGTTTTTGCCCAATGAATCTCAATTGTTGTTCAGCATCGAGTAAACTTTCATGGTGGAGCCCTTCCAGAGGTGCAACCTGCATTAGTATTCTGTCAGCCCTCCTTTTTCCTAAATTTGATTTTTGTGCTACAAGTCAGATTACATAGTATGTAATTATACAGGTTCATGTTTTGACGATTTCATGCAGCAGTTATGATGTTGATGTTATCCTTCTATCAAACTGAAACTGCAGCAGAAGAGGGAACTAAAGAGGGGATTCTAACTTTCCCAGCTTAGCGATCCGAAAGCATTTCTGGGACCTTCACAAGAGAGTTGGACAGAGATGGTGAGACAAATTTATTGTGAAAATAAGATGGCTAAGTTGTCTGTGTATTAGAACTAGGAAATATTTCAAGTCACCTCTCCAAAACCGGAATATCCGTTTGAAAGCACAATTTCTAATAGGAATCCATCCCTAGAGGCTTCTTCCTTCTGGAGCTCATTAAAAACTGTTGAGGTGTAAGAATAGAGTGGCAACCTGGAAATAAATTTATTTTAATCAACTGCCAATGTATATCATACTCAAGAAGTAGAAGGCATTCTATTGTCTGACCTGAAATGGTAATATTTCACATCAGAGACTGTCCATCGTGAGTACTCCATGGTGCAAAACTTTGTCAGAATATTTGCTGTTCGGTCCAGGGCCTGGATGGTGCACATCTGCAATTTCCTGCAATTACAGGGTGTTGGTTGCTCCTAGCTTCTATGAAGCAAAGACGAGATGATTACCTATGGAACTCTGCATTGTCTTTTATGTTAGTGGTGACTTCCAGTACCCAGTTTGACTGACTTGTTCGGATGGACTGTAAAGCATCAGAAAGCTCCTCCTTTGTTTCCACAACCATGTGATTTACCCTGGGAATAGACAATCACAAACCTAAACTGTTGGTCATGAACTATCAAGAGTTGAATAGTATAATCCATTTACACTTTGTTTATGTAGGTCATGTCTTATTTTAATGATGATTTGTTAGAGCCAATGCATGACTTACATATGAGCATGGCAAAGATCTGCAAGATTAATCTCATGTGTCGTGCACACCAAGCTTGTAAAAGCAGCAGCTTCCATTGTCTTAGAGAGAGGAAGCATGTTAAAAATACCGCCTCCATTATTATTGACTACAATAATTGTCAACGGCAGATGGTCGACCCTACAGAAATCACATTAAAAGCAACTAGGTGCAAGTTCACCAGAATAGTGAATGTCTTGGATTTGTACTTTGTAATGGCGGGAAAAGATTTCAAGGCATGGGTATAAGAAGCATATTTACCTGGTTCTCATGAGCATAAGTCCATTTGTGTCGTATATAAAGGAAAGGTCTCCTATCAGCAAAGTTAACTGAAATTAAAATAGAAATAATATTAGTGAACTGTTGTAGCTTACATGAGTAATGCAACCTTTTCTATTTAATAATTTCAGTTGTTGCTTCGACTTGCCACCTAATGGAATAGCTTAGAACGTGGCGTGGTAAGACCATGGAACATGATAGGTAGTATAATGCTAGTCTGCAACCTGCATTTATGATAGTAACTTGCCACCTATTGGCATGACTTGAAGCATGCAGTGGTTGAAAGACTGATATGCTTACTTTGGATAAGATGAATGTAAGTAACATGCTGGCAAATCCCTACTCCAAGCAGTAATCCCAGCTTTGTATCTCAAGAGAAGTTTTCAGCTGTTCTTTAATACAAGAGATGAGATCCTGTGAGAATTTTTGTCATCTATATAAAGAGTGAGAATAAAAATACTTTGACCATCTAACTATAGTACAAACTCGGGTCTGCTCGGGATGAAATGATCTTCTCATGTCAACAGCCATAGATACTACGCTTGAGTTTACACACCATATGTCCAGTCTTATGAAATGCGGGGCAGATTCCATTGCCTGTTTCGGGAACCCACCTCCTCTCAAAACTGATCAGATATGAGGACCAGAAATGTATAGCTCGTTTCCTTCACCAACCATTCATAGAAGAAATCTGTTGCAGAAGCCGGCTGGGGGAAGCGCGGGACAGGAAAATGACCCTACAGAAAGGCTGATCACTCTCTTTCTCATTGAGGTGATAATGATAATAGACGGAAGTCAGGTCCTCTTCCTGGACCAACTCATCCGATCTTAAAAGGGGTAACCATGGAAGTGTCTAGAAGAAGAAAACAAAAAACATAAGCAGTTTTTTAAAGGAGAAAACAAGTCTGACATCACTTTTTACTTTGAGCCCGTGGCCAAGAAGAAGACAAAAGTTTCTTGATTTCATCGTTTTAGTTTTTCTTTTTTCATTTTTAAGCAATATCTTTAGGAGGCCGCAAATGCGCTTTTAGCTGTACGTGATTGGTATATATTTGGTCTCATAGACCCCTTTATATTTGGTCTCATAGACCCAAGGGGTCTCTCGTAGACGTTAATATAATCTTCCTTCCTTCCTTCCTTCCTTCCTCCATGTTTGATGAAGCCAAGAGGGTTAAAGCATTTTCTGATGATTCCTTAACGAATCAATAGGAACAGGAAATAAGGCTCTGTCGCATGAAGCTACTCCTTAGATTTACCTTCTTGCTCTCAGCCACAGCAAGATTGAGGCCAGGTTGAGTCGAATTCTCTTATTCCAGGCTATTTTGAACATCATTAGAAGTCCACTTAACACCCTCTTTGAGTTTTAATTGCATTTTGGAATTGATCCCCAACTCCTCTTAATATCAAAATAATAAGATCTGGTCCAGTTATGTTACTCCAGCTCCTACAAGATCTTCCTAAAGTGTTTTGATTCCTAAAAGATATACTTGAACTCCAGGAAATGAGTCTAAAGTCAATTGCTCTATCTCCTTCTTTTTCATTGATCAACAAGTGGAAGTGGTCTCTCATTATACTTACTTGGGGGTGCAATGTAAGGGTCCTGTCTTTAGCATGAAAGATGCCGCATATGCAAGACTCACAAAAGGATATGCCTCGCTTGCAATGCTAGAAAGAAAATGTTTCCAAGCGGATTTTCAGGACGTCCCAGCAAAGCTTCATCTTTTCAATACCTTAGTTAGACCAGCTGCTCTATATGGAGCCTTGATGTGGGGGACGGACATGACTGCCAAAGAATGGGCTCAAATAGAGAGATTGCAAATTTATTTTCTGTCCAAAATGATTATGAGTAAAGCCTTTGTGCCGTGTCCAGTTATATTAGCAGAATTCTCAGCCACTCCTTTGCAACTAGATACAGCATTTTAGTTACTCCTTTTTGCATAAAGTGCACCAGCTTGGGTCCTCGCAGCAGGGTCAATGCAGGCTTCCATGGATTGCTCTCAAGAGCTCAAAAGAGTTGGCTGAAAAGATGCAAAGGAATCGCAATGGGCTGCCTCTTTAGAATTTGGTTTGGGAAACCTGCCTCCCTTTTAAGATAACATGGCTGCAGCCAATACGGTGGTAAAGCCTAAAGCTAAAAAGAAACTTCAAAAGGATAAGAATCGGCTCATATGGCACGATCTGGGAAATTTCATACATACTAAGGACATGGGTAACTCCAAGTGATCTTCCCACCAAGATGCACTTCTACAAAGATCACTTTCTTTAGATCAATGAGGATGGTTTCATCGAGTGACCAGGGTATCTGAATATTCACCTAGCACATAAGGTAAGACATGCGTTGGTCAGTTCAAGGTCTCATCTCATCATCTTGAGATTGAGGCTGGCCATGCGAGTAGACCCACGGTCGGGCGCTCGAAGAGGATCTGCAGATTGTGTCAGTTGAATGTAGTTGAGTCTGAGAACATTTCATCTTTACATGCCCAGTCTATTATGAAATACGGGGCAGATTCCATTGCCTGTTCGGGAACCCACTTCCCTCTTAAAACTGATCAGATATGAGGACCAGAATTGTATAGCCCTTTCCCTTCACCAAATGACCGTGCATAGAAGAAATCTGTTGCAGGAACAGGCTGGGGGCAGAGCGGGACAGGAAAAATGACTCTACACAAAGGCTGATTAATCTCTTTCTCAGTGGAGGTGATAGTGATAATAAATGGAAGCTAGATCCTCTTCCTGGACCATCTCATCTGATCTCAAATGAGGTAATCATGAAAGTGTTTAGAAGAAGAAAACGGACAGTAAAGGAAGAACATAAGCAGTCCTTTAAAAGAGAAAATAAGTATGACATCACTTCATACTTTGAGCCCATGGCAAGAAGAAGACAAAAGTTTCCTGATTTCAGCGTTTTAGTTTTTTTTTTTCATTTTATGCAATATCTCTAGCAAGCTGCAAATGCGCCCCTAGCTGTACATGATTGGTGAATATTTGGTCTCATAGACCCAAGTGGTTTCGTAGATGTTAATATAATCTTCCTGTTCTTTCTTTCTGTCCCTGATAATTGACGGCCTGCCCAGACTAGTCACAGTGCAAGTATCATCATGTAGCCTCAGCTGGCATTTATTCATATGGTCAAATGCGTTCCATCTGCAGCTGTTTTTTTTTTTTGGCATCCCAGGTTACTTTCAAAACTCCTTCCAAATCTATCAGTCCAATGTAAATTTTAAAGAAATCTTTCCATGCCTGATAGCTTTTACCGTCCAGAATTGGATTGGGGATGCCAATTTCCATGGATCTATAAATGCTGATGCTCTTGACCACAAATCTACAAGCAAACTGTATTGGGACTTTCCTTGCTGAAGTTTCTGTAATCTCTCTTGTCCAGAATTGGATTGGGGATGCCAATTTCCATGGATCTATAAATGCTGATGCTCTTGACCACAAATATACAAGCAAACTGTATGGGGACTTTCCTTGCTGAAGTTTCTGTAATCTCTCTTGAGAATACTACGAATTAATAAAAAACTAATCCAAAACCCACAAATCCTTAGATCAGAATGACTACGTATCTTTCTTTGATCAAAACCGATCTGTAAATGAAAAGTCGGCCAGATCTGCACTGGATTTCACAGAAAAATCTCACTTTTGACTGTTGAAACATCAGCCTCAGACCTCCTGTCAGTAAATCTCAAAAGGCCCACCAGAAACCGTCCAAATCAATCAGATTTGGTTCCCAAGATAGCTAGTAGAAATCCACCTCTCCTAGAAGCTTTTAGAGAAATTTATAGTAGGAAGAAATCTATCACCAGGAAAATTTCCATTCTCTGTCCTTTACTGTAAACTTCCTTCCCTAGCTGAACATGATTGGTGTATATTTCGTCTCATAGACCGAAGCGGTCTCTCGTAGACGTTAATATAATCTTTCTTTCTTTCTGTCTAATGACATATTAATTAACTTTTAGGAAAATTACAGGAATAAAATGGAACGCCAATGTAACCGTGAAAAGGGTGAAGTAAACAACAAGGTAATGTGGCTTATAATGTTATTGTAGGTTGGTTAGATTGAATTTCACATCTCTAACATCTAAACAAAACTATCAAGACGTTTTGGTTACATGCATGGTGACACTTAACTTTTAACGATCTAGACTTCACCATTGACACTTCAGTTTCACTCTAATAGAAGTAATTACATTTCTAATGGTGATATCCTACTAAAGTGATATAATGTGAATTTGCAAGATTTGCTCAGTTAAGATTAGGGTACTTACACGTTTCTTGCTACCCACTGCAAAACCAATTGCTGTGCTGATTACACCATCTATTCCGCTTGCTCCCCTGTTCGCAGCAACATGTATTCCAACTCCAGGTAGGCATTCGTGGCCTCTTGCGACAGGACTCTTGCTGCACATTTGTTGGAGGCCTGCATACATGTCGACATCTCGTATGGGCATGCTATTTCCTAGGAAGAGAGCTGAGTTTGGAGGCAAGGAGGAAGTAATAAAGCTAGCAATAAATGGTTCTGTTAGAGACTTCTCCAAAGCCAGTTGGAAGTAAACTTCGTTATGAACCTGTTAAAAGCTGCAAAAGTCAGTTATTATCATGGAAAACTACCCTGCTATATGACAAAAATGAAATGTAGTATTGATTTAATTGTTGACATGCAGCATAATATTATCACATGGATCTGTTGCAGAAAATCAAGAGGTGCTTAATAATACAATGGCCATCTGAATGCCAGGACACCTGATTTCAGTTACGCTATTTTCTATGTACATTTGGTACACTCTGGAGGGACAAAGACAATGATGGAAACTTTCAAATAATGAGGTTAGGGGCCCTCCAAAAGAAATATTCCAGGGCTCAAATAATACTAGAAAGTTTGCACGGTTTTAAAATCATCTCCATGTACGTTGCTGGTCTATGGGGGTCTGCTTTTTGTGGATGCATACTACCATACAGATACAACTGACAAATGTGGCAAGGGAGCCTCAATAGTGGGCAATGTATGTTTTTCTTTGTGGTCTTCGATGAGCCACATACATGGAGTTGATGACCTTCCTAATTTGGGGTTCCATATTGCCTAGCTAGGGCAGCATGTGGAACTTTTTAGGTTAAGAGTGCTTGTGTGATTGTCTTCATGATCTGAAAGTTCTCATCTGTTGTCAGCTACTAGCTGGTAGTTATATTCTAATACATGTAGAACTTTACCACTTCTGAGAGCAGGTGGAGGCAAGGTGAGAGGGAACTTCCAAGGCCTGACGGTAGTTCCTTTGTCATGTGCAGAGCAAATTCCTTGATAGTACATATCATTCTGTGGCTCAAAGTATGTGAAGGATCGTGGCGATTTGGGTAATCTGCAACAAGAATATGGGCATCTGGAGAACACTTCCCCATGAATTGTGAAAGTCGTTTGCTTGTGATCCTCCCACCAATCTGCCAGGTCAATAATGCAGGTTGAGAAGTCTTTTATGGTCATCCTATAGACATACATGACAGGGGTTTGGTTCTTAGACATTTTATATATTAAGCAAACAGTTTGCTTACCTGTAATATGACATCTGGCGAAATAGTTGAATGTGCTGAATTGCTGAGAAGAATATGATCCATATTGTGAATTATATCAATATTTCCCTCATCATTTGAGGAAGAGCACTGGAAACGAATGCCTGAAAGAATATCGGCTGCAGCTGGCCACTGGAGATGTTTAATTAGTTCAAGTACTGCCATGCCATCCTCCATATTGCTTAGATAACCAACAACAAGAAGCCCACGTTTGGATCTGTTAAGGATATCTGCTATTTCTGCCATTTCTGCGTTTTCCTGCGGATTGGTATTGCTTATTTTGTCTGCTACATGGATATATTGAGTAAATGGACGTGAACTTCTTGCCCATTTATCAAGCATCCGAAGACATTCATGATTCCAATATTTATAAGTTCCTTCCAATGGTTCCCTGAAAGGGCAGTTAATATGCACTGGACCCCAAGAAGTGCCTGATGCGTGGGATATGGCATTGTCTATTGTTGTTAGCACCATTTTTGCAGGTATATCATCACTAGCTGCTGGGAGATCAAAATGGTAACGTACAAACTTACCGAAGTGATTAACCTGCAAATAGGACAATGACATGAGAATGCAAGATTCAACAACTAAAACTACAAAGAGGCAGGAAAATTTGGACCCAGAAACCGTATGCATTTCTAGACAGCTGTTTTCAGATGAAGAACGAGAGTGATTCTTTTAAGAGCCATGTGTTGTTTGAGAATTTTTATTGGACAGTTTTGGCTGCTGATTATATATGGAAACTTATTATCAGACACATGCTACTAGTAAAAATCATATACTGCCAACTTGTCTTAGCCATGAGAGGTCTCAGTACTTTGAAGATAGAGTTGAAGAAGTATAACCTGGTCAATGACCTGATTTGCACCAGTATCTTGTAGTTCAGGGGGGCGGTCAGCTGTCAACAGTAGCATAGGAATGCAGTCTTGGCTAGCTTCTACCACCTACAAAATACATACAAATCAGGATCTGACAGAATGTGATGCAGGAAGATTTTTAAAGCTCACCGCCGGCAAGAGGTTTGACACAGCAGTTCCTGATGATGTAATAACTGCTGCTGGTTTTCTAGCTCCACGGCCATATCCAAGTGCATAGAATGCTAATGACCTCTCATCAAAACATGAGATGCAAGAAGCATGGGGGTGTGATGCTGCTGCTTCAATAAGTGGAGAAGACCGTGAGCCAGGAGCTATACAAAAGTACTGCCGCGACAGACAAACCACAAGGAACCAAGCGGTGAGCATCAACATTATTAAAGATTATGTTCTTACAAATCTTCAAAAATTCTGAGCCAGGATACGTACCGTGACACCCAAACGAATGCACTCTTCAATTATTAGTTTGGCCCATAAAGCATTTATATTAATGGCTTCTTGGAGTTCGATTCTTGGTTGAAGGAGTGCCTCAAACTGCAATACCGAGATGTGGTTATGGTACCATAAAGCATACAATATTGAAGTGAAGCTTTCATGGCAAAGAACCATTTTGCGCTGATGAATCACACACCTGACTGATCTTAAGTTCAAGTTCACGCCATTCAGATGATGCTTTTGCTCCTTTAACAATACCAAC